>WNWK01009105.1:0-7500 GCA_009830355.1 Cherax destructor | reverse complement strand
GTGTGTGCATGGCGTGCGTTGGAATGTGTGTGCATGGCATGCGTGGGAATGTGTGTGCGTGGCGTGCGTGTGAATGTGTGCGTGAAATGCGTGGGAATGTGTGTGCATGGCGTGCGTGGGAATGTGTGTGCATGGCGTGCGTGTGAATGTGTGTGCATGGCGTGCGTGGGAATGTGTGCGTGGCGTGGCGTGGTGGAATGTGTGTGCGTGGCGTGCGTGGGAATGTGCGTGACGTGCGTGGGAATGTGGATGTGTGCATGGCGTGCGTGGGAATGTGTGTGCATGGCGTGCGTGGGAATGTGTGCATGGCGTGCGTGGGAATGTGTGTGCATGGCGTGCGTGGGAATGTACGTGTGTGTGTGGCATGCGTGAGAATGTACGTGTGTGCATGGCGTGTGTGGAATGGATGTGTGCGTGGCGTGGTGGAATGTGTGTGTGTGCGTGGCGTGGGAATGTGTGTGTGTGCGTGGCGTCGTGGAATGTGCGTGACGTGCGTGGAATGGATTGTGCATGGCGTGCGTGGGAATGTGTGGCGTGGGAATGTCATGGCGTGCGTGAATGTGTGCATGGCGTGGAAGTACGGGGTGTGGACGTGAGAATGTACGTGTGTGCATGGCGTTCGTGGGAATGTGTGCGTGGGAATGTACGTGTGTGTGTGGCATGCGTGAGAATGTACGTGTGTCCGTGGCATGTACGTGAGTGCGTGGCGTGCGTGTTTAGGCTGAAACTCACGAACATAACACTGACTAGAACCGTAGTCCTGGCCACACCTGTGTCTAACCTGTGCTCACACACCTGTATGGTAGGGTAGGGGAAGGCAGGGGTAGAAGAGGGCGAGGCAGGGGTAGAAGAGGGCGAGGCAGGGGTAGAACAGGGCGAGGCAGGGCAGTCCCCTGCCCCTAAGACAGTATGCAAATGAGCCAGTACATGGGGTGAGCTGTGAGTCTCACTTCCCCGTCACAATACATTAATTACCGCCCCCGGTACGACGGTGTGAGCGCGCCTCATGCGCCCACACCGTATTCGGCCGCGGCTCTCACCGTACGTTAACAAGAGTGTGATTTCCAACGATTTAAGTCACTCTGGTGTCTACCAGAGTGCCAGACTACCAGAGTGCCAGACACTGACCCCACGGCTAGGTACCGTGTTTTCCACCATATAAGACGCACTGTCATATTACACCTGGACCTTGCAGGTGGTCCAGGACCACCAGCAACAACAACCTGGTGCACCAGGCTAGCACCAGACAAGCCTGGTCCAGGACCACCAGCAACAACAACCTGGTGCACCAGGCTAGCACCAGACGAGCCTGGTCCAGGACCACCAGCAACAACAACCTGGTGCACCAGGCTAGCACCAGACAAGCCTGGTCCAGGACCACCAGCAACAACAACCTGGTTGACCAGGCTAGCACCAGACAAGCCTGGTCCAGGACCACCAGTAACAACAACCTGGTTGACCAGGTTAGCACCAGACAAGCCTGATCCAGGACCACCAGCAACAACAACCTGGTTGACCAGGTTAGCACCAGACAAGCCTGGTCCAGGACCACCAGCAACAACAACCTGGTTGACCAGGCTAGCACCAGACAAGCCTGGTCCAGGACCACCAGTAACAACAACCTGGTTGACCAGGCTAGCACCAGACAAGCCTGGTCCAGGACCACCAGCAACAACCTGGTTGACCAGGTTAGCACCAGACAAGCCTGGTCCATGACCACCAGTAACAACAACTTGGTTGACCAGGCTAGCACCAGACAAGCCTGGTCCAGGACCACCAGTAACAACAACCTGGTTGACCAGGCTAGCACCAGACAAGCCTGGTCCAGGACCTCCAGTAACAACAACCTGGTGGACCAGGCTAGCACCAGACAAGCCTGGTCCAGGACCACCAGCAACAACAACCTGGTTGACCAGGTTAGCACCAGACAAGCCTGGTCCAGGACCATCACCACCAACAACCTGGTTGATCTGGTAGTCAGGAAGCTGGTAAAAAGAACCAGCCGACTCACAAGGGTGAGGGAGGTGGGGAGTGTTGGAGTTAGGGAGACAGGGAGGGAGGGACGGCTCCCTCAACACTACCATATTCAGTAAACTAAGCGGGAGATGTGACTGTTAGAGTGGACCGGTCCAGTGGAACATTGAACCGGTCCTCTTGAGAGGTAGCTACCAGCCAGGCAAGAAGTGACCCTAAAGCAAGAGGACATAAGTGTCAAGTTGGCACCTCTAGCCTCGACACCTGACCGATCAGCTGATAGTTTAACCTCTCAATTTCTAAGCCGGAATAACAATTTGTTTGTGACCGTAGCCCCTCGCTTCTGATTGGCCAGGGCAGTCAGGAGGTGACCCGTGATTGGCCCAAGATAGGGTTTATGACCGTGGTATCTGAGGAAAGATAACTAGCCTGGATAGTCTGGTCGTAACCCCGGCAAGTGATGGGTTATGTAGGGTGGGTTTAGTGCTTGTTATCGTGGGTAGGTTGGATACCATGGGTTACTAGCATGTTTTCGGGGTCAGCGCCCATGGTCGATCAGGGCCTGATCAGTCAGGCTGTTGCAGCTGGTTGCATGCAGTCCTAGGTAGGAACCACAGCCCGGCTGGTCAGGTACTGACTTTATGTGTCTGTCCAGCTCCCTCTTGAAGACAGCCAGGGGTCTTGAAGAGAGCCAGGGGTCTTGAAGACAGCCAGGGGTCTTGAAGACAATCAAGGGTCTTGAAGACAACCAGAGGTCTTGAAGGCAGCCAGGGGTCTTGAAGACAACCAGGGGTTTTGAAGACAGCCAGGGGTCTTGAAGACAGCCAGGGATCTTGAAGACAGCCAGGGGTCTTGAAGATTGTCAAGGGTTTGAAGACAGCCAATTGTCTTAAAGACAACCAGGGGTCTTACCTTACCTTTGATATATACCTTTGAAGAGCTTCGAGAGTATATCTACACTCTGAGCCTGGCCATGGGCCAGGCTCGTCTGGTGCTTGCCTGGTCAACCAGGCTGTTGCTGCTTGAGGCCCGCTACCCCACATATCCATCACAGCCTGGTTGATCTGGCACCTGGTGAAGATATTTGTCCAGTTTCCTCTTGAAGGCTTCTACACTGGTTCCAGCCGTGTTTCGGATATCTTCTGGTAAGATGTTGAATAGTCTGGGACCCCGGATGTTAATACAGTGCTCCCGTATTGTCCCCACCGCACCCCTGCTCCTCACTGGGTTTATTTTACACTTTCTCCCATATCTCTCACTCCAGTATGTTGTTATGGCAGTGTGCAGATTTGGGACCAGGCCCTCAAGTACTTTCCAAGTATATATTATCATGTATCTCTCTCCTCCGCTCCAATGAGTACATGTTCAAGACTTGAAGGCGTTCCCAATAATTTAGATGTTTCAATGGCTCAATGTGAGCCGTAAATGATCTCTGAATTTGTTCCAGCTCTGATATTTCTCCTGCCCTGAACGGGGCCGTCAGCACTGAGCAGTATTCTAAGTGAGGGAGCACTAGCGATTTGAAGAGTGTCACCATCGGCATTATTTCCCATGTTTTGAAAGTTCTCAATACCCACCCCATCATCTTCCTGGCTGTTGTGATCTTTGTCTTGTTATGGTCTTTAAAAGACAGATCAGCAGACATAATTATTCCCAAGTCCTTTACGTGTTCCTTTCTTTCCATGTGGTGACCCTCTTGCGTTTTGTATATAGTGTTCCTTATGAGTTCTTCATTTTTTCCATACCTAAGCAGCTGAAACTTATCACCATTGAACGTCATGTTGTTCTCCACTGCCCACTGGAAGACCCTGCTTATGTCCTCCTGTAATTTTTCAGTGTCTTCTACGGTAGTGACTTTCATGCTTATTTTAGTGTCATCTGCAAATGATGATACAAAAGTGTGCTGGGTGTTTTTATCTATGTCTGCTATGAGGATGAGAAACAGCAGAGATGCCAGGATAGTGCCTTGGGGCACTGAGCTTTTGACCTCGCTGATGCTGGATCTTGCCCTGTTCACTACTATTTTTTGTGTTCTGTGTGTTAGGAACTCAAAAATCCATCTGCCTACCTTCCCCGTAATGCCTATGGCCCTCATTTTGTGCGCTATCACTCTATGATCGCATTTGTCAAACGCCTTTGCAAAATCTGTGTAAATCACATCTGCGCTTTGGTCGTCCTCCAATGCCTCCGTAATTCTGTCATAATGGTTCAGCAGCTGTGACAGGCATGATCGTCCCGCTCTAAAGCCATGCTGGTTCGGGTTATGTTGGTTGTGCTGGTCCATGAAGTTTGTAATCTGCCGTCTCATCACTCTTTCAAAGATTTTTATGATGTGAGAAGTGAGGGCTACTGGTCTGTAATTTTTAGCTAGTGCTCTACTACCTCCCTTATGCAAAGGAGCTATGTCTGCACTCTTTAAGGCCTCCGGTATTTCACCTAGATCTAAGCTCTTTCTCCACAGAATACTAAGGGCTCTTGCTAATGGTACTTTGCACTTCTTTATAAATAAAGCATTCTATGAATCTGGTCCAGGTGCTGAGTGAGTGGGCATGTTGTCTATTTCTTTTTCCAAATCTATGGGATTTGTACTAATGTCGGTTAGGTGGTCTGCGCGGCCTTCTGCTGGAGTGAAAAATATTTCTGCATTTTCTACCTTGCTGTCATTTAGTGGGTTGTTGAACACTGACTCATACTGTTCTTTTAGGATTTCACTCATTTCCTGTTCATCGTCAGTATACGAATCTCCTCTCAATAATGGTCCAATTCTACAGTTAGTTCTTAGCTTGGATTTTGCATAGGAATATAAATATTTTGGGTTTCTTGCAATATCCTGTATGGCTCTTTGTTCCCTTTGTACTTCTTCTGTCAGGTATGACATCTTAAGTTTGTGCTCTAATTCCGTGATCTCTCGGTTAAGGCTATCTCTCCTCTGTTGCAACATAACTCTGTTTTTCAACAATTCAGTAACCCGTTTTCTTCTCCTGTACCATCTCCTACGCTCTCTCTCTATATCTAATCTTCTTCTGGGTTTCCTCAATGGTACGTGTTTCATACATACCTTGTATGCTTCTGTATTCAGCTTCTCTAGGCACTGGTGGGGATTTAGGGTGCTCATGTCTGATTGCCTATGGTTGTTAAAATTAAACTTACTGAACATTCCGTCTCTAACATTAGTGTCGCAGTTCCCTAACTCTGAGTTAATACTCGTTTGAACTTCTATGATGTTATGATCAGAGTATATTGTTTTATTGGTTAATTGATATTGATTAATTCCTCGTTGTTTGTGAATATCAAATCCAGGGTACTTTTCACAAAGCCTCATTAGTTCCCTGGTATGTGCCTGTTGAGCCAAGGAGCTTCCTGGTATGTGCCTGTTGAGCCAGGGTGCTTCCAGGAGATATTTCTGCTATAATATTATGTTGCCTCATCTTCCATTTTACATGAGGGAGATTAAAATCTCCAAGGATTAAAATGTTTGGGGTGGGATTCTCTAGCCTATCCAGATAGCTATCTATCTTCCTTAACTGCTCTGTGAATTCCTCCGCAGTTGCTGATGGTGGTTTGTATACTAGGATAATTACTAGATTCTTATTTTCCACTTTAATGCCGAGGATTTCTACTATATCATTCGTAGCGTTCAGCACTTCTGTGCAACAGAGAGTATCTTTTATATAGAGTCCTACTCCTCCCTGTGACCTATTAATTCTATCACATCTATACATGTTATAGTTTTCTATCTGAATCTCTCCGTCCAAAACATCCCTTGTATGTGTTTCTGTAAATGCTCCAAACATGGCATTTGCTTCTGATAGGAGTCCACTAACATAACTAACTTTGTCATTTTTATTTGATTTCAGATCCTGAATATTTGCAAATATGAAGCAGGAGTTACCATTTGGGATGTTTGGTATTTCTTTGTGTTTGGTTAGTACCACTGTTGATGTCCTACCTGGTATGGCCCCTGGTGCCCATACCCCTGGTTTCTCCAGTACTGACTTTGATTGTTTATACGGCCCTGATGAGCTGGTGCCGGTCTTGTCTTGTCCCACTGTGCTGCCCATCTGTCCCCTCTGTGCCATATACCCCTTTTGTCTCTTTCTTTGATCTGGTTGTTTCTCTTTATATCTAAAAAAGATTGGTCATTTTCATTTTCCCTTTCCCTGCTTTCTCTGTATCGTACTGTTGCCTTTATATGGTGGTGTGGGCAGCTCAGGTCATAACATTCTCTGGACTGTGTTGAAGCTTGACACATCACTGGATGGAAGTATCTGCACTCTTTGTTGAAACGACACGTTCCTTTCCTTAACATGTTGGCACATTTTCTGGTGTGTTTATTCCAACAAGCTCTGCCATATAGCCACATACCTTTTGCATAGAATCTGCATATGTTTTGGCTGCCTATATTTACTGATTTTGTGTCTTCCCAAAGATCTGCAGAATTATCTGCGTTTTCTTCCTCTCTTTCCACTCCTTGGTTTTCCTCGTTATCTGTGCTTTCCTCCTTTGATGACATCAAACATTTTCCCTGGAAGAGGACTCCCCTACTATATCTGTACTAGAGGCTATGGCTGTGGTGGCGTCCTTAACCAAATCTGGATGTTCACTATGGCTGGGGGCTGGGTCTGGGTCAGCCCTGGGGCTGGGGGCTGAGTTAGCTAATGTTTTTGTCTCCTGTGTTTTTTCCAGTGGATGACTGATTATTTTTGGGTCAATTGTTGTAGACTGGTCATTCTGTGTGTTATACTTTACTCCTCTCCTATCTTCCCATGTTCTATATATACCGGGTAGACTATTCAATAGTACCTCTTGAAGACAACCAGGGGTCTTGAAGACAGCCAGGGGTCTTGAAGATTGTCAAGGGTTTTGAAGACAGCCAATCCAATTGTCTTAAAGACAACCAGGGATCTTGAAGGCAGCCAGGGGTCTTGAAGACAACCAGGGGTCTTGAAGACAGCCAGAGGTCTTGAAGACAGCCAGGGATCTTGAAGACAGCCAGGTGTCTTTAAGATTGTCAAGGGTTTTGAAGACAGCCAATTGTCTTAAAGACAACCAGGGACCTTGAAGGCAGCCAGGGTCTTGAAGACAACCAGGGGTCTTGAAGACAGCCAGGGGTCTTAAAGACAGCCAGGAATCTTGAAGACAGCCAGGGATCTTGAAGATTGTCAAGGGTTTTGATGACAGCCAATTGTCTTAAAGACAACCAGGGATCTTGAAGGCAGCCAGGGGTCTTGAAGACAACCAGGGGTCGTGAAGACAGCCAGGGGTCTTGAAGACAGCCAGGGATCTTGAAGACAGTCAGGGGTCTTGAAGATTGTCAAGGGTTTTGAAGACAGCCAATTGTCTTAAAGACAACCAGGGTCTTGAAGACATCCAATTGTCTTAAAGACAACCAGGGTATTGAAGACAGCCAGGGATCATGAAGACAGCCAGGATATTGAAGACAGCAAGGGTCTTGAAGATTGTCAAGGGTTTTGAAGACAGCCAATTGTCTTAAAGACAACCAGGGGTATTGAAGGCAGCCAGGGT
>WNWK01009104.1:0-79332 GCA_009830355.1 Cherax destructor | reverse complement strand
AAACAGAATTTGCGACAAGGGCACCCTGTCGCAAACCCCGCTTCATGTCCACCACGTTTCCCACCCTTCCATTCAATTGAACCCGCACCAAAGCCCCTCATACAACGTTTGAACCCAACCCACTACTTCATTCCCAAAACCCTGCTTACGAAGAATGTCAATAACATATTTCTATCCACACTGTCATAAGCTGTTTCCAATCAAGCCCTAAAACCCCACCCTCTCGACCTCGATGAATGACCTAATCCTACCATGCCCATTCCCATACACCTCCCCGGTATCCCATACTGACCACGTTCTATGATAGAATCCAAAACCTTTTAACTCCTATTACCCAAAATCCTTGCAAAGATTTTGTAATCTGCACATAAAAGTGTAATAGCTCTGTAATCCCTAATCGTTTCCACCAATTTCCCCTTAGGCACTAAAACCACAACTCCAGTGCGCTGATCCTCACCCATATACCGTACTTCCTTCAAACGATTGAAAACTTTTGTCAAACATTCCTTCAACACTCCCCAATGTTGAACATAAAAATCACTAGGTAATCCATCGACTCCCGGCGCTTTACCCATCTGCATCCCCTTCACTGCGAACCACACTTCCTCCTCAGTTATACTACCCTCCATCCCTTTCCTCTCCTCCTCACTAATCCCTACCTGTATACCCTCCAAAACTTCCTCTTTCGCCTCCACCTCCTCCAACCTACGGTCTAGATACCGCTGAAACCAAACATCCACAAACCCGCTCATACCCTCTGTCGACCTCAGTACCTGTCCCTCCATATACCCACCCAACTCCTCGTGTACCTTCAATGACGTCATCGTCATACTCTGCCTCCTCTTTCGAAAACCACGCAAGACAGTCAAAGACGGTTTGTCCCCCCACAGCACATCCTCAATACCTGCCCTCACTCTGATAGCCTGGAATCTCTCATTCTGTATATCCTTCAACTGGCCCTCAAAACCTCTATGTCCTCCAGCGAGTAACCCCCCCCCCACATAACAATCCCGCAACTGCCCCTCCAAATACCTCTGCAGGCCATAACGCAATCGCGCCTCTCTCTACCTTCACGTTTATAAAAATCCTGAATACCCACTTTCGCCACTCCATTCCACCAACCCACCACATCTTCCCGGGCCTTCCCATCATTCCACATCCCTCCCACCACTCCTCAAAACTCCTCCTACACATTCCCCTGCAATAAGCCCACGTTAAGCTTCCAATAACTAGCATACGTTCTAACAGCTCCCTCCCATCCCAACACTGCCAACACACCCTGTGATCGGAAAACCCAACATCAACGCAATCCACGCCTTCCACTATAACATCCCTCGACACATACACACGATTATATATATATATATATATATATATATATATATATATATATATATATATATATATATATATATATATATATATATATATATATATATATATATATATATATATGTCGTGCCGATTAGGTAAAACTGGTCAATTAGCAAGAACTCATCTAAAATTAAGTCCTTTCTAAAATTTTCTCTTGTACGTTTAAAGATATATTTTTTCATTTATGTTAATGTAAGAATTTATAATTTTGTACCAAGAGAAACTTTGAAAACCTACCTAACCTTATTACAACAAGCGCAATTTAATTTAGCCTAACCCAACTAAATATATTTTAGATACGTTAACATTAATTTAATAATAAACAAACACAATGAAATATATTTTTTCGTTATGTTCAGAATGATTTTGGCGAAATTATTGCATACACAAATTTTCACTTGTCTTATATGGCAAGGTGAGCGTTGCTATTTAAGCCAAAATCGCATGTTTTACCTAATCGGCACGACATATATATATACTCATAATTATCCTTTAAATTTACTAAGGAAATATATATATATATATATATATAATATATATAAGATATGATATATATATATATATATATATATATATATATATATATATATATATATATATATATATATATATATATATATATATATATATATATATATATACATATAATATATATTTAAACTGGCCTATGCCATATATTGCGGAATTTAGCCAAACGAAAAATTACGATAAAGTGTGAATATATAAAACTGGTCACTGAGGACGGCCCAGCCTTATTACCCAGTTTGAGAGCAAATAATTCAGAACCTGGTTGATCATTTCGAAACATTTCGTTTTCAACATTCTTCGTCTGTCTCTCTGAAAACTAATGTAAAGTTGTTTTTTAATTATTTAATTAATGTGATCATCCAGTTACAATGTTATACCGATACTTACTCCGAGACGCTTCTCCCGGCCTCTCACTTTCACTAATTTTTTACACGAAAAATACTTTCTTGCTGGACCTCTTATGGCTTTCTATCCTTCAATGACACTTATCTATTTTAAATTCTAAGATACATTTCTCAGTTTGCTCAGTTTATCCAAGCTTTTTTAAGGACTTAAAGTCATTTATATTACTTATTTTGCCTAGAATTTTTGCATCGTCTACAGTCATGTTCAACAGTAAGAAATATTACATGTTAATTATATTTGAGTGGACGAAGTCGTTCTTTATCTCGTAAGAGTCATTTTTTGTGTAGCCTTGGCGCCAGCAGCACCACTAACCTCTACTTAACTTTACAAATGTAGGAAAGTGCACTTGACATTATCAAGAGACTCACATCGTTGACGATGAGAGTTAGTGACGTAGCAGTCTGGTGCTCAGGTCTCTTGATGATGCTTAGGTTCAGGTGATGGCTGATTAACATCACCAGTTGACCGACGTACCCAGTGTACCTGGTGGTGGTGGTGGGGGTTGTGGGGGTGGTAGTGGGGGTGGTGGTGGTGATGGTGTTGGGGGTTGTGGTGGGGGTGGTGGTGGTGGTAGTGGGGGTGGTAGTGGATGTTGTAGTGGTGGTAGTAGGTTCTTCGCTGGCGTAGTACCACCTACCCACCGCGTTTAACTCCAGTTCTGTACATGTAAATAAATAAGCATCATAATAAGTCAAGAATATAATAAGTTTGCGTCCTTAACATTAGCCTCGACGTTAAAAAACATAATTTTAGAATTTACAATATTAATATTAATAATAATCACACTATTAATAATAAAATCAATTTAGGTTCATATAGATGCTTTTAACATAAATATTAAAAAACTTTATTATACTGATATGGATACATGTGAAGGTTTTGGCCTCGAGGAGGTGACGTTCCTGGACGCCCACAAGTATGGAAACATTCACAATGATCCTCCTGGACAACCTGAAGAGCGCGTCCACTAACGTGTGTGGGACGCTAACACTTAAGGGATTATAGTATGTCCTGTGACGCAGCCTTGCGTATAACCACCCGCTCTTGTTATTCTTTTTTTTTTTTTGGTGGTTAATTATGAGCGACTTTTATTTGTGGAACTCTAATGTTTCATACCTAATATTTAATATATGTAGTTGTTTAGATCAAGAATACATCAGTCAACTGTGGTATTTGCCGAGTACCAACCAATTTATTTGACAACCATTATACAATCATTTCTTGTGGTTGTGGTTGTCGGGACCTCCCTCGTCCGTACTGTAGCTGGCTCCCAGGTATATACGTCAACCACTTGGGTGAGAGGTTGACTCCAGCTGAATCAATGTTAAGCTTACACCCCTGGCTGGAGCCGGTTTCTCACTAGCAGACTGAGTACACAAACTGAGTAACATATTGTTCCTCTGATTTGTATGGTATCTGCCTACATTGCTGCTCTACCGCACTCTGTATATATTGCAAATATTAGTGGTGGGAATAAACAGGTACTCAAAAAAACAAATACCCTTAGTGTTTCTTATATGCTCATTACCTGGTCCTTGCATGGCAGACTGTGTTACGCTCATGTACTATACGTCTTTTGTTTGTACCTGTGTTCATGATAGTTTTGTTTTGCCTGCGTCAGATGTTGACAAACACTGCCCTCACTGCTATAGTTTTCTTACCTCCTACATCATCATATAAACAACACACGTCTTAAAAATATTGCTCTAGTCTTCTTAATACTGATATTCATTGGAAATATTTTATTTATGAAGATAATTTTGCGTAGAGGTTCCAGTGATCGCTTTAAACATAAATTGATGATTGGTTTTTCACTTTGAGTTGTGCACCAAGACAAATTAAAATAGATTTACTATAAAAAATCCTCTTTTTGCGACAGATTTGCTCCTAAAAGGCGCAAATCTGTCACAAAATAGTGTACACAAAATATTCACAAAATTATACAAAAAATTATACACAAAATTATAATACACAAAAAAATGAATGCATTTGATAAATGAACAAAGAAGTTAGACATGGAAAATCTAATGAGCACATTTTTTTTTTTTTTTTTTTTGAAGAAATTTTTATAGTTAACTTTCAAGTGGACAGCGACGATACTGACGCTCCTGCACTGCGGAAAGTGGAATTATTCGAGGGTCAATTCCACTTAGCCAGAGCTGAGAGTCAGGTCCACTTAGCCAGAGGCGAGGGTCAAGTGTACTTAGCCAGAGCTGAGAGTCAGGTCCACTTAGAAAGAGCCGAGGGTCAAGTGTACTTAGCCAGAGCTGAGAGTCAGGTCCACTTAACCAGAGCCGAGGGTCAAGTGTACTTAGCCAGAGCTGAGAGTCAGGTCCACTTAGCCAGAGGCGAGGGTCAAGTGTACTTAGCCAGAGCTGAGAGTCAGGTTCACTTAGCCAGAGCCGAGGGTCAAGTGTACTTAGCCAGAGCTGAGAGTCAGGTCCACTTAGCCAGAGGCGAGGGTCAAGTGTACTTAGCCAGAGCTGAGAGTCGGGTCCACTTAGCCAGAGCCGAGGGTCAAGTGTACTTAGCCAATGCTGGAAGTTAAGGAATAAAGATGTTAAGACGGAGGCTTCACCCGGACACTGCTCTTGGGCTCACCTGGCGCGGTGACGTGACCGCTAGTGACGCGGAGGTTCGCCTGGAAGAAGTTGGTAACATACGGAGGTGCGAGTGGGCGGAGGAGGTTGAGGTGCCGCCCCACCCACCGCCCACCCTCCCTGAACCTCACACCTGCAGCTGTGGCCTCGCTCACCAGCACAACCCACACTGCAACATCAAAGAAGAACAGGTAAGCCAGAGCTAGACACTAACCCACAACGTTCCGGCTTGTTTCTTGTTTCTTGTTTCTATCTCCAGTTTGTGGGTTAGTTGGGAACTGTTCCAGGCACAGTGTTCAGACTTTTATTCCAGCTAAAATTTTCTTTAACTTCAGATTCTGACAGTAACCCACTTATTCTGGCTATATTTTCTAAACGAATATCTTTATTATTCCCAGTGGAACAATCAGCAGATGGTAATATCTCAGTGGTGTGCAGTGATCAGTGGTGTGGCTGTGATCAGTGGTGTGGCAGTGATCAGTTGTGTGGCTGTGATCAGTGGTGTGGCAGTGATCAGTTGTGTGGCAGTGATCAGTGGTGTGGCTGTGATCAGTGGTGTGGCAGTGATCAGTGGTGTGGCTGTGATCAGCAGTGTGGCTGTGATCAGTGGTGTGGCTGTGATCAAATGTGTGGCTGTGATCAGTGGTGTGGCTGTGATCAGTGGTGTGGCTGTGATCAGTGGTGCTGCAGTGATCAGTGGTGCGGCAGTGATCAGTGGTGTGGCTGTGATCAGTGGTGCGGCAGTGATCAGTGGTGCGGCTGTGATTAGTGGTGTGGCTGTGATCAGTGGTGTGGCTGTGATCAGTGGTGTGGCTGTGATCAGTGGTGTGGCTGTGATCAGTGGTGTGGCTGTGATCAGTGGTGTGGCTGTGATCAGTGGTGCTGCAGTGATCAGTGGTGCGGCAGTGATCAGTGGTGTAGCTGTGATCAGTGGTGCGGCAGTGATCAGTGGTGCGGCTGTGATCAGTGGTGTGGCTGTGATCAGTGGTGTGGCTGTGATCAGTGGTGTGGCTGTGATCAGTGGTGTGGCTGTGATCAGTGGTGTGGCTGTGATCAGTGGTGTGGCTGTGATCAGTGGTGCGGCAGTGATCAGTGGTGCGGCAGTGATCAGTGGTGTGGCTGTGATCAGTGGTGTGGCTGTGATCAGTGGTGCGGCAGTGATCAGTGGTGCGGCTGTGATCAGTGGTGTGGCTGTGATCAGTGGTGTGGCTGTGATCAGTAGTGTGGCTGTGATCAGTGGTGTGGCTGTGATCAGTGGTGTGGCAGTGATCAGTGGTGCGGCAGTGATCAGTGGTGTGGCTGTGATCAGTGGTGCGGCAGTGATCAGTGGTGTGGCTGTGATCAGTGGTGCGGCAGTGATCAGGTGGGAGGTTGTGATCAGTGGTGCGACTGTGATCAGTGGTGCGGCAGTGATCAGTGGTGTGGCTGTGATCAGTGGTGCGGCAGTGATCAGTGGTGTGGCTGTGATCAGTGGTGCGGCAGTGATCAGTAACGAGGTTGTGATCAGTGGTGCGGCAGTGATCAGTGGTGCGGCAGTGATCAGTGGTGTGGCTGTGATCAGTGGTGCGGCAGTGATCAGTGGCGAGGTTGTGATCAGTGGTGCGGCAGTGATCAGTGGTGTGGCTGTGATCAGTGGTGCGGCAGTGATCAGTGGTGCGGCAGTGATCAGTGGTGTGGCTGTGATCAGTGGTGCGGCAGTGATCAGTGGTGTGGCTGTGATCAGTGGTGCGGCAGTGATCAGTGGCGAGGTTGTGATCAGTGGTGCGGCAGTGATCAGTTATGCGGCAGTGATCAGTGGTGCGGCAGTGATCAGTGGTGTGGCTGTGATCAGTGGTGCGGCAGTGATCAGTGGCGAGGTTGTGATCAGTGGTGCGGCAGTGATCAGTGGTGCGGCAGTGATCAGTGGTGCGGCAGTGATCAGTGGCGCGGCAGTGATCAGTGGTGCGGCAGTGATCAGTGGTGTGGCTGTGATCAGTGGTGCGGCAGTGATCAGTGGTGTGGCTGTGATCAGTGGTGCGGCAGTGATCAGTGGCGAGGTTGTGATCAGTGGTGCGGCAGTGATCAGTGGTGCGGCAGTGATCAGTGGTGCGGCAGTGATCAGTGGCGAGGTTGTGATCAGTGGTGCGGCAGTGATCAGTGGTGCGGCAGTGATCAGTGGTGCGGCAGTGATCAGTGGTGTGGCTGTGATCAGTGGTGCGGCAGTGATCAGTGGCGAGGTTGTGATCAGTGGTGCGGCAGTGATCAGTGGTGTGGTTGTGATCAGTGGTGCGGCAGTGATCAGTGGTGCGGCAGTGATCAGTGGTGCGGCAGTGATCAGTGGTGTGGCTGTGATCAGTGGTGCGGCAGTGATCAGTGGGGAGGTTGTGATCAGTGGTGCGGCAGTGATCAGTGGTGCGGCAGTGATCAGTGGTGCGGCAGTGATCAGTGGTGTGGCTGTGATCAGTGGCGAGGCTGTGATCAGTGGTGCGGCAGTGATCAGTGGTGCGGCAGTGATCAGTGGTGCGGCAGTGATCAGTGGTGCGGCAGTGATTAGTGGTGCGGCAGTGATCAGTGGTGCGGCAGTGATCAGTGGTGCGGCAGTGATCAGTGGTGTAGCTGTGATCAGTGGTGCGGCAGTGATCAGTGGGCGAGGTTGTTATCAGTGGTGTGGCTGTGATCAGTGGTGTGGCTGTGATCAGTGGTGTGGCTGTGATCAGTGGTGTGGCTGTGATCAGTGGTGTGGCTGTGATCAGTGGTGTGGCTGTGATCAGTGGTGTGGCTGTGATCAGTGGTGTGGCTGTGATCAGTGGTGTGGCTGTGATCAGTGGTGTGGCAGTGATCAGTGGTGTGGCTGTGATCAGTGGTGTGGCTGTGATCAGTGGTGCGGCAGTGATCAGTTGTGTGGCTGTTATCAGTGGTGTGGCTGTGATCAGTGGTGTGGCTGTGATCAGTGGTGTGGCTGTGATCAGTGGTGTGGCTGTGATCAGTGGTGTGGCTGTGATCAGTGGTGTGGCTGTGATCAGTGGTGTGGCTGTGATCAGTGGTGTGGCTGTGATCAGTGGTGTGGCTGTGATCAGTGGTGTGGCTGTGATCAGTGGTGTGGCTGTGATCAGTGGTGTGGCTGTGATCAGTGGGTGTGGCTGTGATCAGTGGTGTGGCTGTGATATGTGTGGCTGTGATCAGTGGTGTGGCTGTGATCAGTGGTGTGGCTGTGATCAGTGGTGTGGCTGTGATCAGTGGTGTGGCTGTGATCAGTGGTGTGGCTGTGATCAGTTGTGTGGCTGTGATAAGTGGTGTGGCTGTGATCAGTGGTGTGGCTGTGATAGTGGTGTGGCTGTGATCGGTGGTGTGGCTGTGATCGTGGTGTGGCTGTGATCAGTTGTGTGGCTGTGATAAGTGGTGTGGCTGTGATCAGTGGTGTGGCTGTGATCGGTGGTGTGGCTGTGATCAGTTGTGTGGCTGTGATAAGTGGTGTGGCTGTGATCAGTGGTGTGGCTGTGATAAGTGGTGTGGCTGTGATCAGTGGTGTGGCTGTGATCAGTGGTGTGGCTGTGATCAGTGGTGTGGCTGTGTAGACAACTGACCTCGTCTCCTTGAACAGGTGAGCCAGGTGACCCGCTGAGTGAGGCGGTACTGAGACAGTGTGGGCGTGATGGGCGTGCCACACCCAGCCACCAACACCACCCAGTGCACACGCTGTCGACAACACACAAGTTCACTTTACCCTCATCATCACACTACTGAACACAAGTGTAGCATTATAAAGCACAATCATAAACAATGATTATATTATTATGGTTTTACAACTTACTCTAATACTTATGTATTCCCTCTGTGACCCTGTAAATCTCCTACAAAGCGAAACGTTGCCAAAATAAAATTTCTCATTATTTGCACATGTTTGCTTGTGCCTAAGAATGGGTGGCGTGTCCAGTGTCTTAAGAAATGACTACGGTAACGGGAGGTGGTGTTTTTACAAGTTTTAGGAACTAGCTGTGACAATTAAAGAAAGTTCCACTAAAAAGGACCATGAAAAAATATACACATAAGCAGTATAATGTGATCCTTTTTTGACAATGTTTCGCCCACACAGTGGGCTTTATCAAGTGTCGGTATAAAATTCCGATACAATTTGTCGGCCTTTTATACCATTTATTTCCAAAAAAGACCAATATAAAAGACCTCCCTTGAAAGGCTACCGTGTTTTTTCCAGAACTCACCTCGTCATATATACCGACGCTCCTGGCGGAGTGGACGACAGTGGCTGCCCAGGAGACTGTGCCCAGCAGCACCACCGTCCACTCGCGGCTCCTGAAGCAGAGACTGTCGTCTGGCCTGCCCATAACACCCTCCTTCAGAGCTGACAACGACCCGAATGAACACATACTCACGCCTGCGCCACCCACGACACGCATCACGTGAGTGGCCGCCGCCGACACCTCACCTGTATGAATGCACTACTTAACCACCGATACACACTTATATTATTGATGGAATGTGATATAATCAGGACTAAGGAAACCGATCACCTAAATATTACTTCTACTATCTCCAGAATTTTATGCGCTTACATTCGACTCGGGCGAAAAGTCTCGGCAATAATGATAATCAAATGATTCACAGCTTCCAGTAGAGGCATGCATTAAAGCTTCAGTGCTCAGCCCTGCAACATCCGCCTTTCGCTTTCATCAGAACATGCAACACGAATATTTTCCAGCGTCAGAGGAAGCAAGGCACCTCAACATTGTTGATCAAGTCATCATGCGCTTAGTAACATACCAGGCAAATTAAGCAAACATCCAAAATTCTGACTGCAACACATAAGATAACAGAAGATATAAATCCTAAAGACCTAAGTACCAGTCTTCAAAAGGGTATGGTGGCCTGGTGGCTAAATCTCTCGCTTCACACGGCGATGGCCTTGGTTCGATTTCCATCCAGGGTAGAAACATTGGGCGTGTTTCTTTACACCTGTTGTCTATGTTCCCCATCAGTAAAATGGGTATCTGGGTATTAGTCGACTGGTGTGAGTCGCATCCTGGGACACTGACCTAATTTGCCCGAAATGCTCAGCATAACAAGAGGCTTTCTATGTACTAGTAGTTTGTAGTAAAATAAAGATATTATTATTATTATTATTATTATTATTATTATTATTATTATTATTATTATTATTATTATTATTATTATTATTATAAGGGTCCTAGTTCTTAGGCCTCTCGTGTATCCACATCCAAGGGATGGATGTGGAGGTGCACAATAAACTAGCTACTTAGGCGGCAAAATCTAAAATCTCAGTCTTTCCCAGAGAGTTGAAATAATTGTTTATAAGATAATATAACAGCAAGCATTGCGACCTATCTCTGGTCGCCTCCTCCAGGGAAGAGGCCTTGATGCTGTTGAAGGGATGTTGTTAAAGGAATTGGAATTGATCTCTCCTTCGATGGTGCCCCACTGACGCTCATCTCTCAAGTGCTGTATGACCTCTACGGGTTTAGCTCTTCCCTCTAAATATCATAATAATAATAATAACAATATGATAATAATAATAATGTTGTTATAATTAATTATTATAAAAATAATTATCTCTGGTTTCCTTACATACTCACAAACTTATAATGTGAGTTAAGGTTATCAAAATTTCTGAGAGATATGAGGAGAAAATATATCGGGGAGGAATATTTTACTTCTGCATTATTACATACTTGGGAAAGCTCTAAACCCGCAGAGCTCACATTGCTCCTGGAGAATGCGAGGTAATCAGATCTCAGTCACTGAAGAGGAAGACAGCTCAAATCCCTTGAATCATGATAAATAGCATTAAAGAACTACCCCGCCCCCTCACCTCCTAAACTTCAGATTCAATTATATATATATATATATATATATATATATATATATATATATATATATATATATATATATATATATATATATATATATATATATACATATATATATGTACATATATATGGAGAGTAAAAGAAAGGTGAAGAGAGTGGTGAGAGAGTGCAAAAAAGAGCGGATGAAAGAATGGGAGAGGCTCTGTCAAAAATTTTGCTGAAAACAAGAAAATTTTTTGGAGTGAGATAAACAAGGTAAGAAAGCCTAGGGAACGAATGGATTTGTCAGTTAAAACAGAGTAGGGGAGTTAGTAGATGGGGAGCTGGAGGTATTGGGTAGATGGCGGGAATATTTTGAGGAACTTTTAAATGTCGATGAAAAAAGGGAGGCAGTAATTTCATGCACTGGCCAGGGAGGTACAACATCGTTTAGGAGTGAAGAAGAGCAGGATGTGAGTGCGGGGGAGGTGTGTGAGTCATTACGTAGAATGAAAGGGGGTAAAGCAGCTGGAACTGATTGGATCATGACAGAAATGTTAAAAGCAGGGGGGATATAGTGCTGGAGTGGTTGGTATTTTTGTTTAATAAATGTATGAAAGAGGGGAAGGTACCTAGAGATTGGCAGAGAGCATGTATAGTTCCTTTATATAAAGGGAAGGGAGATAAAAGAGAGTGTAAAAATTATAGGGGAATACGTTTACTGAGTATACCAGGTAAAGTCTATGGCAGGGTTATTATTGAAAGAATTAGAGGTAAGACAGATGAGCAAGGAGGCTTTAGAGTGGGTAGGGGATGTGTAGATCAAGTGTTTACAGTGAAGCATATATGTGAACAGTATTTAGATAAAGGTAGAGAAGTTTTCATTGCATTTATGAATTTAGAAAAGGCATATGATAGAGTGGATAGGGGAGCAATGTGGCAAATGTTGCAAGTGTATGGAATAGGTAGTAGGGTACTGAAGGCTGTAAAGAGTTTTTATGAGGATAGTGAGGCTCAGGTTAGGGTGTGTAGGAGAGAGGGAGATTACTTCCCGGTAAAAATAGGTCTTAGACAGGGATGTGTAATGTCACCATGGTTGTTTAATATATTTATAAATGGGGTTGTAAAAGAAGTAAATGCTAGGGTGTTGGGGAGAGGGGTGGTATTAAATTATGGGGAATTAAATGCAAAATGGGAGTTGACACAGTTACTTTTTGCTGATAATACTGTGCTTATGGGAGATTGTAAAGAAAAGTTGCAAAGGTTAGTGGACGAGTTTGGGAGGGTGTGTAAAGGTAGAAAGTTGAAAGTGAACATAGATAAGAGTAAGGTGATGAGGGTATCAAACGATTTAAATAAAGAAAAATTGGATATCACATTGGAGAGAGGGATTGTGGAAGAAGTAAATGTTTTCAGATATTTGGGAGTTGACTTGTCAGCGGATGGGTTTATGAAGGATGAGGTTGACCATAGAACTGATGAAGGAAAAAAAGGTGAGTGGTGCGTTGAGGTATCTGTGGAGACAAAAAACGTTATCCATGGGGGCAAAGAAGGGAATGTATGAAAGTATAGTGTGTGTACTCACCTAATTGTACTCACCTAATTGTGGTTGCAGGGGTCGAGACTCAGCTCCTGGTCCCGCCTCTTCGCTGTCCGCTACTGGGTCTCTGCTCTCCCTGCTCCATGAGCTTTATCATACCTTGTCTTAAAACTATGTATGGTTCCTACCTCCACTATATCTTTCTATAGACTGTTCCACTTCCTGACTACTCTGTGGCTGAAGAAATGCTTCCTAACATCCCTTTGACTCATCTGAGTCGTCAGCTTCCAGTTGTGTCCCCTTGTTTCTGTGTTCCCTCTCTGGAACAACCTGTCACTGTCTACCTTGTCAATTCCCCCGCAGTATTTTGTATGTCGTTATCATGTCTCCTCTGACCCTTCTTTCCTCCAGTGTTGTTAGTCCTATTTCCCTCAACCTTTCTTCATAGGACAGACCCCTGAGTTGTGGAACTAACCTTGTCGCAAACCTTTGCACTTTCTCTAGTTTCCTTACGTGCTTGACCAGGTGTGGGTTCCAGACTGGTGCTGCATATTCTAGTATGGGCCTGACGTATACGGTGTACAGTGTCTTGAACGATTCCTTGTTAAGGTAACGGAACGTGTGTGTGTGTGTGTGTGTGTGTGTGTGTGTGTTAGTGTGTGTTTATGTGTGTGTGTGTGTGTGTTTGGATCATTCAGAATAAGGAGTGATGGAGGTTCGATCTTCCGTCCATTAAGAGCAAGGCAAATATGCTAATTAACTGTTCTCAGAATATATTACAGGAAAAAAAATAAATAGAAGATAAGCGTCACAGACCTGAGTTACACTGAGTGACTAGAGCGAAGGATGGAAGCTGGAGGTAGACCAGGAGCTCACCACCACGAACACTCAACTCCTCATGACTGTCGTATCCTACGTCCAGGGTACCTGACCTGTCGTCTCCCACCTCCACTCTCCCTGACCTGTCATCTCCCACCTCCATGGTACTTGACCTGTCGTCTCCCACCTCCACTCTCCCTGACCTGTCGTCTCCCACCTCCACTCTCCCTGACCTGTCGTCTCCCACCTCCACTCTCCCTGACCTGTCGTCTCCCACCTCCATGGTACCTGACCTGTCGTCTCCCACCTCCACTCTCCCTGACCTGTCGTCTCCCACCTCCATGGTACCTGACCTGTCGTCTCCCACCTCCATGGTACCTGACCTTGTCAAGCCCAAAGTCGGTCGTATGGGTCCACAGAACACATGATGCATCCCTCTGTGCCGGTCTCCACCCACAGGTATGCTTCTGGAAGGATGGGAGTACGAAACACAAACATCCCTCTCACTGTCGTCACAAAGGTTATGCCTCCTGAAAGTTCTCTTGTCGTCAGTGAAACTTACAGTCCTCGAGTCCAGTTTTCTTGTGATATAAGTCTGTATTGGCTTGAATTTCTTTGCGACTCCTGCACACGTCTCAGAGGTTGGGTCATCACCGTTGACTCTCCATCCAAAAACACTGAAAAAAGAACTGTATTCATTGTTATTATTGGTTTATATAATACACCGGCTGTCTCACAGGTAAGGAGACCCTAGAAAAAGGAAATACATTCACGGTCATTGATTCAATAACTGTCTTGTCAGAAGTGCACAGACTGACGAAATGACCCTCCCAACTATAAAATTATTATTAATATTGAAGAAAACAAGAGCTAAACCCTTATGGGTCATATATGGCCCATCCTCTCATACTTATCACATGCAATAATTAGAATAATTAGAACGAAAGTTGAACTACCAATTATTACTTAATATAATTATTATTATTATTATTATTATTATTATTATTATTATTATTATTATTATTATTATTATTATTATTATTATTATCATTGCTGTTTTTGTGTATTTTGTGTGTTAATAAAGAAGGACTGATGGTGGTTACTACCTGTGAAGCTCCAGATCACAGCCTTGGTGTGTGACCCTCCAGGACAGAGCTGCATTGTCTACCTGTTACTTGAGGTAACTTTCTGCGTCACCTAGCGACCTGAAAGTGGCTTAAGAATTAATAATATAGCAACTCTCAAAACAATATTTTTGGCAAATATATATATATATATATATATATATATATATATATATATATATATATATATATATATATATATATATTTAATTGTATTAGGCTAAATTAAATTGCGCTTGTTATAATTAGGTTAGGTAAGTTTTCTAAGGTTCTTTTAGTACAAAATTATAATTTTTACATTAACATAAAAGAAAAATATATATCTTTAAACGTATAACAAATTCTTTTAAAAATGACTTAATTTTAAATGAGTTCTTACTAACTGACCAGTTTTACCTATTCGGTACGACATATATATACATGTATATATATCATTTACCAAACTGCGGCAGGCCAGGATTCGACTCTACGAACATTGTACCGCCTCAAGAGACAACACAATATACACGTCACCATCACCATCGCTTCGTGATTTATTGATGTATATATATATATATATATATATATATATATATATATATATATATATATATATATATATATATATATATATATATATATATATGGAGATGAGAAGTAAAGTGTCTGCACTCTGAAAGAGATGTGTTAATGTTGCAGTTTTATAACTGTAGTATAAGACCTCCTCTGGCAAGACAGTGATGGAATGAATGATGGTGAAAGTTATTCTTTATTGGGCCACCCTATCTTAATAATAATAATAATATCTTTATTTACTACAAGTACATGTACAAGGTATACAGGCCTAACAGACATCAATGACATGCTACTATATAAAGCCGCTTGTTATGCAGAGCATTTCGGGCAAATTAGCTCAGTTTTGTCCCAGGATGCGACCCAACACTAGTCGGCTAACACCCAGGTACCCATTTTTACTGATGGGTGAACATAGACAACCGGTGTAAGGAAACACGCCCAATGTTTCCGCTCTTGCGGGAATCGAACCCGGACCCTCACCGAGTGAAGCGAGAGCTTTTGCCGGCCGATATGTTAATAAAATAATATATATATATATATATATATATATATATATATATATATATATATATATATATATATATATATATATATATATATATATATATATTATATATATATATATATATATATATATATATATATATATATATATATATATATATATATATATATACATATTATTGTAACCACGAACGAGTGTTACTGATCAATAACAACACTGCACTAGCCAGGGTTCGAACCCATATTGTACTGGCCTGTCATTGTGAGCGAGAACCACATGACGCCGCCTTTTAAACCACAGGACCACCCAATCCTACAAGAACCAAGCACCCGGCGACGCTAGGTGTGTTACTCTTGGTTAGAGGACATACGGTAGTGTGGGAGCTTTCAAGCTAATTTCATTCTTATCCCTGTGTGGTGTACTAGCCTACCAGCAGTATATATATATTATTGTAACCACGAACGAGTGGTATGTGTGTGTGTGTGTACTCACCTATATGTATTTTCAGGGGTCGATTCAGTGTGTGTGTGCGTGTGTGAACTTCCGTGGACGACCTACGATCTCCTTACCTCCCTGGACGACCCACAACGACTTCCTTACCTCTCTGGACGACGTCCAAACAGTAACTGGAGTGACTAGTGGAAGTGGTCATCTTAAGAGTGACCTTCTCAAAGCCCTCAATTACCATCCAGACGCGGATGTATCAGTAGCATCATCGACTCCATGAAACTGCTTCAAACAAACTACATGTCATCAAACTAATATTGTGTTTATCAGTGTCATGTTCACGGTATGTTCATCAGTGTCATGTTCACAGTATGTTCATCAGTGTCATGTTCACAGTATGTTCTTCAGTGTCATGTTCACAGTATGTTCGTCAGTGTCATGTTCACAGTATGTTCGTCAGTGTAATGTTTACGGTATGTTCTTCAGTGTCATGTTCACAGTATGTTCATCAGTATGTTCATCAGTGTCATGTTCACAGTATGTTCATCTGTGTCATGTTCACAGTATGTTCATCAGTGTCATGTTCACAGTATGTTCGTCAGTGTAATGTTTACGGTATGTTCTTCAGTGTCATGTTCACAGTATGTTCATCAGTATGTTCATCAATGTCATGTTCGCGGTATGTTCTTCAGTGTCATGTTCACAGTACGTTCATCAGTGTAATGTTCACGGTATGTTCTTCAGTGTCATGTTCACAGTACGTTCATCAGTGTCATGTTCACAGTATGTTCTTCAGTGTCATGTTCACAGTATGTTCACAGTATGTTCATCAGTGTCATGTTCACGGTATGTTCTTCAGTGTCATGTTCACAGTGTGTTCATCAGTGTAATGTTCACACTATGTTCATCAGTATCATGTTCACAGTATGTTCATCAGTGTAATGTTCACGGTATGTTCACAGTATGTTCATCAGTGTCATGTTCATGGTATGTTCATCAGTGTCATGTTCACGGTATGTTCACAGTATGTTCATCAATGTCATGTTCACAGTATGTTCACAGTATGTTCATCAGTGTAATGTTCACGGTATGTTCATCAGTGTCATGTTCACGGTATGTTCATCAGTGTAATGTTCACAGTATGTTCACAGTATGTTCATCAGTGTAATGTTCACAGTATGTTCACAGTATGTTCATCAGTGTAATGTTCACAGTATGTTCATAGTATGTTCATCAGTGTAATGTTCACGGTATGTTCATCAGTGTCATGTTCACAGTATGTTCATCAGTGTCATGTTCATGGTATGTTCATCAGTGTCATGTTCACGGTATGTTCGTCAGTGTCATGTTCATGGTATGTTCATCAGTGTCATGTTCACGGTATGTTCATCAGTGTCATGTTCACGGTATGTTCATCAATGTCATGTTCATGGTATGTGCATCAGTGTCATGTTCACGGTATGTTCATCAGTGTCATGTTCATGGTATGTTCATTAGTGTCATGTTCATGGTATGTTCATCAGTGTCATGTTCACGGTATGTTCATCAGTGTCATGTTCATGGTATGTTCATCAGTGTAATGTTCAAATATATGTTCATCAGTGTCATGTTCACGGTATGTTCATCAGTGTAATGTTCACAGTATGTTCACAGTATGTTCATCAGTGTAATGTTCACAGTATGTTCACAGTATGTTCATCAGTGTAATGTTCACACTATGTTCACAGTATGTTCATCAGTGTAATGTTCACAGTATGTTCATCAGTGTAATGTTCACGGTATGTTCATCAGTGTCATGTTCACGGTATGTTCACCAGTGTCATGTTCATGGTATGTTCATCAGTGTCATGTTCATGGTATGTTCATCAGTGCCATGTTCATGGTATGTTCATCAGTGCCATGTTCACTATTTCAAAGTGACTTTCATTGTTATTATTATTAGTATTATTGTTTTGTTACTATTATTATTATTAGTATTGTTGTTGGTGTTATTATTATTATTCTTGTTGTTGTTGGTGTTATCTTTGTTATTATAATTATTACTAATATTATTATTATTAATTTTATTTTTATTATTATTATTATTATTATTATTATTATTATTATTATTATTATTATTATTATTATTATTATTATTATTATTATTATTATTATTATTAAAAAGATTCTGAGAAAGGTGTCAGCAAGGCTTGGGTCCTGGAGGTGGGGAGTACAGTCCCTGTACTCTGGATGTCGGCTTAGTATATTGCAGATTAGATTCTTGTCCGGGCTGTAATGTCTGGGCGTTTCTGCAGTCCGGCAAGACAGCGACAGGGTGAACGATGGTAAAAGAGATTCTTCTTTCTCGGATCACAATACCTCGGTGGGAGACGGCCGGTGTGTTAAAAAAAATGTATTTGTAATTCGTTATCATTACGTAGGTATCGCATACCACATGCTACCATTACGTCTGTATCTCATACCATTATCTACGCTCGATACCACATGGGACATCACCTGTGGTACATCTACATGAAGTTTTGAGGGCCGTCACCTGGGGTATTTGATGTTTTGGTAGTAGGAAAGGAAAAGTCATAATAGCTAAAAATTATTTATTTTATTTAAATATAACTCTGGTTAAGATAGGGTGAGGTAGGTTTGGTTAGTGCGAGGAAGATGGAGTGAAAATAGTGAGGAGTTCACGTCGGTCATATCAACTCACGATAATATTTGCGCATATTTTCATGTTTTGGGTTAAATTAAGCATTTTTTGCTTAGCCTTGAAGCCAACTGACGACTCACACACACACACGTTTTTAGTTAAATTTATACACCTCTCTCTCTCTCTCTCTCTCTCTCTCTCTCTCTCTCTCTCTCTCTCTCTCTCTCTCCTAAATCAGGATTAGAGAAACACAGTTAACGGCCAATATTTTGTTCATAAACACCAGGAACAACAGTGTTGGGGGAGAGGGCAGGTATGTAATGCTATAATAGCGACATCATGGTAGCATTTGTATAAGATGTCCATGTATAGCACTGTTTTGCCCCGGTAAGTCTCAAGACACAAACAACATGGCTGTGTCCACCCCGTCTCTCTATAATATGTCCGTTCTACTACATAGCATGATTTCGAGTGCTCCATTATGCACTCTATGCTACTCTGGGTGGTAGTCACCCTCATACCCACCCAGCCGGTGGTAATCAACATTTTACTCACCCTGTGGATAGTAATCACCCTCATACTAACCCTGTGGCAGGCAGCCGCTGCCATACCACTGTAATTCTACACCGCATTATATACTCTGCAATTCCCATTAACTGTTTAGGAAATATTATTTTTTATCTTTTGTATAGTTTTTTAATATTTATACTCCAGTATATTATACAGTGGAGAATTTTTTTTGTCATTATCAAGAAGTTCAGTTGAATGGTTCCCATGGTATGGCAGGAACTACCCAGAGAGGTACCACCGTTTTGCCGGGTGAGTGTAAAACGGAAGCCTGTAATTGTTTTACATGATGGTAGGATTGCTGGTGTCTTTTTTCTGTCTCATAAACAGGCAAGATTTCAGGTACGTCTTGCTACTTCTACTTATACTTAGGTCACACTACGCATGCATGTACGAGCATATATACTAACATGCCGGGAGCAAGGGGCTAGTAACACCTCCTGTATTGCCAATATAGTTTCGTCTGTTTCATCTCATATTATTAGTGTTTCATTTGAGTTCACCAGCAGCTATGTAGACATAACCAAGTGTAAACTTTGTCGGAGGAATTATTGTCACTCACTGCGTTATTACGTACTGCAATACGAAGACATTAATGAATTCAGCAAAACTCACCCACGAATATTCAAGAAATGTCAAAGTATTTTATCCACGGTAGCATATTACCAACTATTCTGGGAAAAACACCCTGACTCTGCCCACTATCAATAATTCATAATCCCTTAAGCCTGCCTAAATTCAACCATACCCAGATAAAATATAAGATAATACAATTTCAAAACTACAAATAAATTGCATTGTAATATTTGGTGACTGAATAATACATGTCAGTATAAACAACTTGTTATGCTTATAACCAGATTAAAAACTTGTTAATAGTAGTTCATTACTTGTGAAACATGACTACTTACCTAATGGGTTCATTATGTACCTCTAGACTACCGCCTAGAAGATGGATGTAGGTTGCATAATAAAGCTATTAAACTTAAACTCATTTGAATTCCAGCTTCTGGGCTCTATTAAACGTGTTGAACTACAGCTCCTTTGGTTTTTGATGATGTTATACTACAGGTGTGAGGCTTTCTGAGAGTGTTGAACTACAGCTCCTGAGTTTCGTAAGTGTGTAAATCTTCAGCTTCCACACCACGTCAGAGGATTCTGTTTTATGTCCAGGTCTCTTGAGCGAGATGAGCTCTAGCTCCTCTGCCTCTTGAGGATTTTGAGGTACAGCTATTAGCCCTCTTGACTGTACTGAGGTACAAAGGACTGAAGTTATGATACCTCTTTTGGACTGCACATAGGTTGAAATGAATTTAGATGATACAATATTTATGAGGAATTCCTAACCCGAGGTAGTAGAAGGCAATAAGGTTTGATTCGAGGAAGAGGAGAGTAGTTCCCAGTGCCTCAGGTGTCTGACGTCAATGTTCACTGTTTATTCACGTCACTGTCGAACCATGTGTGCTGAGTGCAAGGTGTGGGAAGGAAAGTGAGGCATGTCATGTGTGGATGGTGGGAATGTAGGTGGTGCATATCAATGGTGGGTGGTGGGTAGGTGGGTTTAGTATATCAGTGGTGGGTGGTGGGCAGGTGGGTTTAGTATTTCAGTGGTTGGTGTTTGGTCTTCCTTGTCACAGTGTGTCCTGCCGCAGCCATGACCGGAGTCCTTACCAAGACCCTCCTGCTGGGGGTGGCAACCCTCGCCCTCCTCCACACAGGTACTGACCCACGAAGGACCACACTTATATTACTGACTCAAGAACACTCACAGTAACTGAATGAAACTTACAAACACTTCAAGACAAACTTTACAAAAGAATAAATTTACAGCGTCACAACAGTCTTCTGTATAACATAAAATTGAACCACAAGAGACTAAGGTCATCTACCTCACATTATAATAATGAGAATATACATAAAGTTACGCACCTAGGGAGGGGGGCTTCTGTGCATATATTCGATGAAAGGAACACACAAACAAACAAACACTGTTATTACAGTAACAACTTGAATGATTGAACAAGAAGACCTGGAGATATTCGCAGCGTCTTTCCTCACACTTGTAAACTACATTACATAGCCTTTTAAAACTCATCACTTAACTGGTTATGTCGCTGATTAAACAATACATAATTCACAGTATTAAACATATGCACAGAATTACCTTCAAATGTCACAGTAAACTTAATCACAAGTCACTGTAAACAGATTATCTGCCAGTACGTCTTGATATTTCACTACACATTTGATATCACTGTAATGGCACTTCACGGCACTAGTGCCATTGTATACCACTGAACACCGAACAATGCATGACCACCGTAATCAAGTCTCCATCCTTTGTGTTGCCTTTGTCAATGATTTCCTTCCTTCTTTGCTGACTTCCTTACTAACTGACTGCCAGGCTAACCTTCTTCGCCTTGTCACCCAGTTCGGCGTTCTCTCCAGCCGTGAACACAATGGCTCTATTACAGTCATCTATTACCACTCAGATGCTAATTAACACGCTGAAGTCAAGCCAGAGACAAACAAAATGTTTAACTCTATGTTTCCATTACTATGGAAGACCCACTGTGATAAAAACTCTGAGATTTATAAGACTTCCCTGTTGTCCCTGTTACCTATAATTAATAAATAATTTGCTTGTGGCAGCACATGCTGATAGGTGCGAGTACGTTACTATCGGAGATGAGTGGACCTACAATTATGGGGCTGTTTTCTCGGCGCCAGCTCCCTCCGACTACTCCGGAGTCTCAGTCGACTTGTATTTCAACCGACCTGTGGATTCTATTGACGTAAGTTCTGACGCAACCTCGGAATTACGTCTGTGTGATCAACTCGCATTATTAAACAACCAACAAACTACTACTTAACGAATACTGCAATAAATCCCGCTGAGGTGTTTATACAGTATATAGGAGATAAAACATTGTATATACACTAAATCAAGGATACTGAGAGTCTAAACAATATCAGAGGGAACTGAGAATCAAAACAACTTCACGGGTACGGGGAATTAAAACCACAGGTACTGGTAATCAAAATAACATCATGGGTACTGGGAATCAAGACATCATGGGTACTGGGAATCAAGACAACATCATGGGTACTGGGAACAAAGACAACATCATGGGTACTGAGAACCAAGACAACATCATGGGTACTGGGAATCAAAACATCATGGGTACTGGGAACCAAGACAACATCATGGGTACTGGGAATCAAGACATCATGGGTACTGGGAATCAAGATATCATGAGTACTGGGAATCAAGACAACATCATGGGTATTGGGAACAAAGACAACATCATGGGTACTGGGATTCAAGACATCATGGGTACTGGGAATCAAGACATCATGGGAACTGGGAACCAAGACAACATCATGGGTACTGGGAATCAAAACATCAAGGGTACTGGGAACCAAGACAACATCATGGGTACTGGGAATCAAAACATCATGGGTGTTATCACTTATCTTGACTATACTCGTCGGAACACTGGTAGTAGAATGGTAGCGTAGGTGAAGTGATACGGCCGTAGACTAGGCTTGGGTTTATTGTCGAATAGGGCAAGTGAACACGAGGGTACAGAGGGTATGTGAGGAGACCGGAATCCAGCTGGGTAGGACCTGTTTCAGTGAAGTAGGCCGCAAGAGTGAGGAAGAAACATGGCTGGCCAGCCCGACCTTGATAGGCCTATAGATGGCAGCACCGTAGTGCCGCGCAGTTTGAAAGAGCCTACGAATAGGCTGTTTACATCCGCTCAGCCACCTACCGCGTGTCGTCTCGACACGACAATACTGGCGGACACGAAAGTGTAAACGAGCAAACAAAATTACCCAGGGGAAACTGGCTTCCGGTCACCTGACAATTACAATCAGAATATTGCCGGTGCAGGCCGGAAAAACTCTCCCACTTCGAGAGTCGGGGAAGAGAAAATCGGCCTGCCCTTACAGCTGGACGGAGGACAGAACAAGCCGATGTTGACACAGGAACTAGAGTCTTCTATATACAGGTTGTCCACAGGGCCAGACATCAACTTGACTGCACATCCATGAGCGCTGTAGCATCCTCACATCTGCAAACAATGACTGACAGGAGCATTTCCTAAGGTGTGACATTTAACTCAAAAGGGCGATACTGCCCCTTACCTTTATACAGGCTTTACCAGACACACTGGGTGCACATACTCACAATAACATTATTTCCATGGAATTCATTATACTACGGGTACCCTGCTAGAATAAATTTTACATATTTACATGGTGTTGTCCACCCTGACTTCATTATTTACTAACTATACAATGTATGCGCATTAATTCCCATTTCTGCAAGCAAACAATTAGCGTAGCTAGCGTAGGAGTCGGACAAGTCAGTAGGTATGTCAATGTCACAGAAATGTACTGCTGTCCTGGGTCTCAGGCCATAAGTATAGAGCCTTACAGGACTGTCATCTGTCGTAGTGGTAGCGGGTGAAGAACTAGGCAGGTTGTCACTAGTTTGAGTCTGATTGTGGCTTTGCAATGCCCGCAATTCCAGCTCTGCTTCAGCATGCACATGATCAATATACTTCATGTGGTCAAGGTGAGCTTCTCTGATAGTTCCGGTAGCTATCTCCCTCACCTCGAACTTATTGCCGCGGAGCTGTCGTAGGACATGGTAAGGACCGACAAACTTGGGGACAAGTTTATGCATACCAGGGGTCTGCGTCGGGTTGAGCAACATAACTTTGCAACCTGGTTCCACCTTACTTTCCTTAGCGTGGGCGCTGCGATCAGACGTGAACCTATCTGTGGCTTTTATTAGATTCTCACATACTCGCTGGAAGACAAGCTGTGTGGTCCGCATCTTAACTATACCGGTGTGTTATCGGTGTCATGCACACCACTGTTATCACTTATCTTGACAACACTGGTAGTAGAATGGTAGCGTAGGTGAAGTGATACGGCCGTAGACTAGGCTTGGGTTTATTGTCGAATAGGGCAAGTGTACACGAGGGTACAGAGGGTATGTGAGGAGACCGGAACCCAGCTGGGTAGGACCTGTTTCAGTGAAGTAGACCGCAAGAGTGAGGAAGAAACATGGCTGGCCAGCCCGACCTTGATAGGCCTATAGATGGCAGCACCGTAGTGCCACGCAGTTTGAAAGAGCCTACGAATAGGCTGTTTACATCCGTACTGGGAACCAAGACAACATTATGGTTACAGGGAATCAAAACATCATGGGTACTGGGAACCAAGACAACATTATGGTATTTGGAACCTCTGAAGTGTACATCTCCGAGTTTACTCCATTGTCTTAGGATTTAAATTGTTCCAAAAACTGAAAAACACTAGTTTTATTATATTTACCAATTTTTTGGAGTTTCTGAATATTTCGTTTGATTCTACTCCGAGTAAATGACAAAAACAAAATTTTTAATAACACATTGGCCGATTCCCACCAAGGCAGGGTGGCCCGAAAAAAGAAAAAAATCATCATCATTCACTCCATTACTGTCTTGTCAGAGGCGTGCTTACACTACATTTATAAAACTGCAACATTAACACCCCTCCTTCAGAGTGCAGACACTGTACTTCCCATCTCCAGGACTCAAGTCCGGCCTGCCGGTTTCCCTGAATCCCTTCATAAATGTTACTTTGCTCACACTCCAACAGCACGTCAAGTATTAAAAACCATTTGTCTCCATTCACTCCTATCAAATACGCTCACACATGCTTGCTGGAAGTCCAAGCCCCTCGCACACAAAACCTCCTTTACCCCCTCCCTCCAACCTTTCCTGGGCCGACCCCTACACCGCCTTCCCTCCACTACAGATTTAAACACTCTCGAAGCCATTCTATTTTGTTCCATCCTCTCTACATGTCCAAACCACCTCAATAACCCCTCCTCAGCTCTCTGGATAATAGTAATGACCAAAAATATTGCAAAAAAAAAAATTCACCATGAACTCGGAGCTGTATCACCTCTAAACCGAGATTACAATTCACCCTTAACAAATCAACATGACCCATATTATTATTATTATTATTATTATTATTATTATTATTATTATTATTATTATTATTATTATTATTATTATTCATGGAAGCTGAAACTCAGTTCCAGCTCATATGTTCCATTCGTTAATCATTGTTCTGTGATCTATAGTTCTATTGTTCTATAATTTACAAAAATGTACACTGAAGTTAATGTTAAATATGTTCTAACTTTTCACTGAGTGTATAACAATGTGTACAAAGGAATTAACGCAATGCTAACATTACCATGGCATTTTTAGGAAATTTCAATATTTCTTCCTCTAAAATTCCACTCTATCTGTTGAAAAAGTTTTAATTTAGAGTAAAAGTAACAAAACTTGTATATTTAAATGAATTCTTCATATCTAGTTTTAAAAAATTAACATAGATACTCTGTTAGTTTTATTTGTATTGTATTCACGGGGAAACGACAAACTCGTATGGTTACACAGCTTCTAGTGGAATGGGAGGTAATCATGTTTGATCCAAGGAAGGGGAGGATAGCTCCAATTCTTTGGATTTAGAACCCGTCATCAGTTAGGGCCGGTAGATCATAAAGTTACGACTCTGACTGGTGGTTACAGTACTACCAGGGGTCAACACAGAAGGTGGACGACCAACACTTTATCCTGACGGACGACAGTCTCTCAGGTCTGGCAGGCTCCATCATAGAGCTCAAGTTCCAAGCTCACTTCCCTGGAGCCCAGCCAGTGGTCACTGCCGCTGCTATCAATGGAGAACCCATCTGTGGTGAGTACCACCCCTTTCACTCACCGCCAGTAGCACCCTTTCACTCACCTCCTGTAGCACCCCTTTCACTCACCGCCAGTAGCACCCCTTTCACTCACCGCCAGTAGCACCCCTTTCACTCACCTCCTGTAGCACCCCTTTCACTCAGCGTCAGTAGCACCCCTTTCACTCACCGCCAGTAGCACCCCTTTCACTCACCGCCAGTAGCACCCCTTTCACTCACCTCCTGTAGCACCCCTTTCACTCAGCGTCAGTAGCACCCCTTTCACTCACCGCCAGTAGCACCCCTTTCACTCACCGCCAGTAGCACCCTTTCACTCACCGCCAGTAGCACCCCTTTCACTCACCGCCAGTAGCACCCCTTTCACTCAGCGTCAGTAGCACCCTTTCACTCAGCGTCAGTAGCACCCTTTCACTCAGCGCAGTAGCACCCCTTTCACTCACCGCCAGTAGCACCTTTCACTCACCGCCAGTAGCACCCTTTCACTACCCTCAGAGTAGCACCCCTTTCACTCAGCGTCAGTAGCACCCTTTCACTCACGTCAGTAGCACCCTTTTCACTCACCGCCAGTAGCACCTTTCACTACCGCCAGTAGCACCCTTTCACTCAGCGTCAGTAGCACCCTTTTCACTCAGCGTCAGTAGCACCCTTTCACTCACCGCCAGTAGCACCTTTCACTCACGCCAGTAGCACCCTTTCACTCACCTCAGTGCACCCCTTTCACTCCGCAGTAGCACCCCTTTCACTCACGTCAGTAGCACCCTTTCACTCACCTCAGTAGCACCCTTCACTCACCGCAGTAGCACCCTTCACTCCCCAGTTAGCACCTTTCACCACGCAGTAGCACCCTTTCACTCACCTCAGTAGCACCCTTTCACTCACCTCAGTAGCACCCTTTCACTCACCGCCAGTAGCACCCTTCTCACCAGCCAGTAGCACCCCTTCACTCACCTCAGTAGCACCCTTTCACTCATCCCAGTAGCACCCCTTTCATCAGCAGTAGCACTTTCACTACCCCAGTAGCACCCTTTCACTCACCTCAGTAGCACCTTTCACTTCCGCTCAGTAGCACCTTTCACTCACGTCAGTAGCACCCTTTCACTCACCTCCAGTAGCACCCTTTCACTCACCTCAGTAGCACCCTTTCACCACCGCCAGTAGCACCTTTCACTCCATCCAGTAGCACCCTTTCACTCACCTCCAGTAGCACCCTTCACCACCTCAGTAGCCCTTTCACTCACGCCAGTAGCACCCTTCACTCACCATCAGTGCACCCTTCACTCACCATCAGTAGCACCCTTCACTCACTCAGTAGCACCCTTTCACTCACCGTCAGTAGCACCCCTTTCACTCACCGCAGTGCACCCTTCACCACCTCCAGTAGCACCCTTTCACTCACCATCAGTAGCACCCTTTCACTCACGTCCAGTAGCACCCTTTCACTCACCGCCAGTAGCACCCTTCACTCACCGTCAGTAGCACCCTTCACTCACGTCAGTAGCACCCTTTCACTCACGTCAGTAGCACCCTTTCACTCACCCCAGTAGCACCTTTCACCACCGTCAGTAGCACCCCTTTCACTCACCTCAGTAGCACCCTTTCACTCAGCTCAGTAGCACCTCCTTTCACTCACCGTCAGTAGCACCTTTCACCTGCACCTTACCCGCCAGTAGCACCTTTCACTCAGCTCGTCACCTTCATTCAGGCAGTACCCTTCACCACCATCAGTAGCACCCTTCACCCACCATCAGTAGCACCCCTTCACCACCATCAGTAGCATCCTTCACCTCACCATCAGTAGCACCCTTCACCACCATCAGTAGCACCCTTCACCCACCATCAGTAGCACCCTTCACCCACCATCAGTAGCACCCTTCACCCACCATCAGTGCACCCTTCACCCACCATCAGTAGCACCCTTCATCCCACCATCAGTAGCACCCTTCACCCACCATCAGTAGCACCCCTTCACCCACCATCAGTAGCACCCCTTCACCCCATCAGTAGCACCCTTCACCCACCATCAGTAGCACCCTTCACCCATCATCAGTAGCACCCCTTCAATCACCATCAGTAGCACCCTTTCACCCACCATCACTAGCACTCCTTCACCCACCATCAGCAGCACTCCTTCACCCACCATCAGTAGCACCCGTTCACCCACCATCAGTAGCACTCCTTCACCCACCATCAGTAGCACTCCTTCACCCACCATCAGTAGCACCCTTCACCCACCATCAGTAGCACTCCTTCACCCACCATCAGTAGCACCCCTTCACCCACCATCAGTAGCACCCCTTCACCCACCATCAGTAGCACTCCTTCACCCACCATCAGTAGCACCCTTCACCCACCATCAGTAGCACTCCTTCACCCACCATCAGTAGCCCTACCCTCATGCACCTTACCATCCATGTAGCACCCTTCACCCACCATCAGAGCACCCTTCACCCACCATCAGTAGCACCCTTCACCATCGTGCACCCACTAGCCACGTCAGTGCACCTTCACCACTCAGTAGCACCCTTCACCACCGTCAGTAGCACCTCTTTCACTCACTCAGTAGCACCCTTCACCACCATCAGTAGCACCCTTAACCCACCATCAGTAGTACTCCTTCACCCACCATCAGTAGCACCCCTTCACCCACCGTCAGTAGCACCTCTTTCACCCACTGTCACTAGCACCCGTTCACCCACCGTCATTAGCACCATTTCACCCACCATCAGTAGCACCCCTTCACCCACCATCAGTAGCACTCCTTCACCCACCATCAGTAGCATCCCTTCACCTACCATCAGTAGCACTCCTTCACCCACCATCATTAGCACCCTTCACCCACCATCAGTAGCACCTTTCACCCACCATCAGTAGCACCCCTTCACCCACCATCAGTAGCACTCCTTCACCCACCATCAGTAGCACCCCTTCACCCACCATCAGTAGCACCCCTTCACCCACCATCAGTAGCACCCCTTCACCCATTATCAGTAGCACTCCTTCACCCACCATCAGCAGCACCTTTCACCCACCATCAGTAGCACTCCTTCACCCACCATCAGTAGCACCCCTTCACCCACCATAAGTAGCACTCCTTCACCCACCATCAGTAGCACTCCTTCGTTACCATCAGTAGCACTCCTTCACCCACCATCTGTAGCACCCCTTCACCCACCAACAGTAGCACCCCTTCACCCACCATCAGAGCACCCCTTCACCCACCATCAGTAGCACTCTTTCACCCACCATCAGTAGCACCCCTTCACCCACTATCAGTAGCCCTCCTTCACCCACCATCAGTAGCACCCCTTCACCCACCATCAGTAGCACCCCTTCACCCACCATCAGTAGCACCCTTCACCCACCATCAGTAGCACCTTCACCCACCATCAGTAGCACTCCTTCACCCACCATCAGTAGCACCCCTTCACCCACCATCAGTAGCACTCCTTCACCCACCATCAGTAGCACCCCTTAACCCACTGTCAGTAGCACCCCTTCACCCACCATCAGTAGCACTCCTTAACCCACTGTCAGTAGCACCCCTTCACCCACCATCAGTAGCACCCCTTCACCCACTGTCAGTAGCACCTCGTCACCCACCATCTTTTCTTCACCTAATGTTTATAACGTGTCGTTTGAGAGGCTGTTTCAGTGCACAACCGCACCTCTTTTTTGAGAATGGCAATACCAAAATAAATGCTTTAAGTCCTGACGTGTTGAAGTGATAGTTATCTGGTGTTGTGGTCCACACAGACGGAGCCTGGACCACTGTGCCTCCCCTGCAGGACCCCTGTGATCCCACCGGCATGGAGCCTTACGACTATGCTCAGGTAAGTTAGCAGAGAGAGAGAGAGAGAGTCATAAGTAATGTAGTAAGATAGAATCTTTAACTTGTAAAATACACGAGAGGAGCTCATAAGTGATAGACTACAGAATGAAAGACATTTGGAAATAAATACCATTCCTCTGTCTTCTCATTCGATTCCATTGTTTTTCCTTCCGCAAATTACGTTCCCCTCACTCGATTCTCGCTGGTTACCCGTTTCATCAGTTCTCTCCTCAAAGTATTTGTTGTGCTGCCTGAGTGCCTCGTTTATTGAGCACCAGAGCTTATTGTGAGAGCGGTAGCGTAGGAAACAGGATTACTGAGGTCACAATGGGTCTTTGTCAGAACCCACTGAACATTGATTCATCACAATAAAATATATTATAGTCAATTCATATATTACGATTTTTTCCATATAGCTAATATGCACAGCATAATATGGAGTCAAGAAAAAGTATCGTATTACCATTAAAAAACATTTGTCATAATTGAGTTGAAGTCACTTCAAAAAACAATTCATTCATCTAGTGGACGCAAATGTGGAGACAACCTTAAGATTTCAGATATCATTAACAACGAAATGTTTTGTCATATTCTTTAAGGTTTGCGTGGAGGTGTTTCTGAAAGGTTGTATGTTTGTGCACTCTAAGACATATTGTTCCAGTGTATGACACTGTCTCTGTCCACACACCAGTGTGACACTGTCTCTGTCCACACACCAGTGTATGACACTGTCTCTGTCCACACACCAGTGTATGACACTGTCTCTGTCCACACACCAGTGTATGACACTGTCTCTGTCCACACACCAGTGTGACACTGTCTCTGTCCACACACCAGTGTGACACTGTCTCTGTCCACACACCAGTGTATGACACTGTCTCTGTCCACACACCAGTGTATGACACTGTCTCTGTCCACACACCAGTGTATGACACTGTCTCTGTCCACACACCAGTGTGACACTGTCTCTGTCCACACACCAGTGTGACACTGTCTCTGTCCACACACCAGTGTATGACACTGTCTCTGTCCACACACCAGTGTATGACACTGTCTCTGTCCACACACTTTTTATTTATGTCACTGACATCTCCATATAAACCGTACTGCCAGATACACTTATAGCTTAGCCTTCTAGCATTAACAACATCATGCAATCTATTGACCACTTTACCTTCTCTATAAATATGCTTAACTTGACACATTTCATTACGATGGACAGTTGACCTGCTAGTTCTTATCTGTACTGTTCTCCTTCCCCCTGGTTCTTTTCTGATAAGATTTTTTAAACTTGTATTTTGAGAAACCAAAACTATATTCCGCCTTCTCTATATTTAATCCTTATTTAATTAAGTTATTCACTTTATCATGCCCGTGGAGGCCTGTGTCAGAGAGAATCCACTGAAGCTTAGCTGTAATTCCTTAATAATTTGTATATATGTGTGACTGGCTTCATACACAAGGATGCTACATTCTGGTCTCAGGCTAAACTGTCTAGGGTCTTAGTTTCCAAAAGCTTGAGAGGAATAAGTATGGCAAATAGTTAAATTTTTGATGTGGAAGATCAGTGTGGAAATTTGTCTTTGGACTGCCTCCTTGTAAGCTGCTTCCCTGGCAAGTACTGTTGACACCGACACTGAGATTACTCCTCTCAGGCTGACAAGTGGCTTATGGCATATATTTCCATATAACTGCAGCTGCAAGAATTCCCCACCTACATGCACGACTAAAGGGACGTTAACTTACTTGAAGGAGAAGAAAATGTCTCTCGGTCTTCCAACCTCCCTAAGCCTTAGTCTCTCTGGACTCTTCCCTTCAAATCATCACATGCAGTCAGTACTATAATTCTGCAAGAATTCAAGTGGTATTAGTGTCCTGCCTGAAACTCAGAATTCCCTAACTCCAAGAGATATCCTCTAAGCAATATCTAAGCAGTATGGGACACTAGCTTCTAGACTTGTACTTAAGAGGGGATGCTGGCACGTACTGATCTTCTAGCGTCCGACTGTACAAGACCCACAGTTCAACTCACTCACGTTTTCCCCCAGAAAACTTGCCAGATACTGAGAGAAAGAAAGGTATTGTCCTACTGTAGTGGGTCTGGATGGAGGAAGATATCCACAGTACTTCGGGAGTCCTCCTCCGAGTTCCCCAGGTCTGATGGTGGTAGACACGTGTGGGGTGTCGGGCTACTGTTCCCGGCGCTTGTTGTTTCAATGGTGTCTGGTCTAAGAAGAGTGCTTGTCGCACGCTGGGGACCCACACTGCCTGTCTTCAGTATGGGATTGTCATTTCTCATTGGCTTATATAACTCAATGTTTGCCTATTGAAGGCCTAAACCTACCTATGTTAAGATCTTAGGACTACATTATTAATATCTAAATTTGCCTCAATAATCCTAATATTAGTTACTAACTGTACAAACCTACCTAGACCTTCCTAGGAGAGTAAATCTATCAATTAATTTGTGCAATCTCACTACCTTCGCCAACTCGTGAGTGTGTGTTGTTTGGGTGGATGTGAGGGCTCATAAACTTGTTTGGGTGGGTGTGTGGGCTCATAAACTTGTTTGGGTGGGTGTGAGGGCTCATAAACTTGTTTGGGTGGGTGTGTGGGCTCATAAACTTGTTTGGGTGGGTGTGTGGGCTCATAAACTTGTTTGGGTGGGTGTGTGGGCTTATAAACTCAGAGGACCTATCCGTGGTATGTTAAGGCTTCATACGGCTTATTTACCCTGTGGAACTTTAACAAAGAAATAAGTTTCTACAATCAGTTATTAATTCTAATACACCTCTGTATTACACAACCATCAGGTTACTTCACGATAACAACACTTCCCGTCCTCCCGCTCTCATAGTAAAGGCAGCCAGAGGTGATATTTTTTTCTACAGGTCGTGTATTTGTTCCAGGGCACTGAGTTTAGGAAGTAGGCAATAGATGAGAATTGTGCATGATGTGTTTCTTGGAAGGATAGGTGGGCATAGTGATATCAAAAGCTGTTATCTGCCAGGTTGGTGAGAAATGCGGTTGTTTTCTAGCATGATACAGCTCATGTAGTCCAAACATTTTTATATGTGGCTGTTATTGGAATCCCTCTTTATTCTCTTGTCCCATGAATTATATGTTCTAATAATCTCTAGAACATTGTTTTGATCACCAGGCAGAAGCTTCAGTCCCATCATAACACTGATTTCACGTATTCTATCAGCAACACCAAGTATACCAAATTTTCCCCTGAGATTAAGTATTTTGATAGTTATAGGACAACCAAGAATAATTCTCAGGGCTTTTTTTTGGGTTTTTTCAAATTTTACAGTAGATCTACTGTGTTGTAGGTCTAGAACTAGTGCATGACAATCTATCAAAAATCTTATGAAAGTTAGACACATCAGTCTTGTTAATTTTAACATTTACACCATACTTGAAATTGACATCGTATGACCCTTCACTTCTCTCCTTTCTAACATTCCTTCCCATAAAGTATTTGACATCTCTTGGCCCTCAATTTTCTCCCTTTTTCTCACTAGGCCTCTCACCTTCCTTCTCTTGTACACCTCACTTCTGCTACAGGTGTTGTGTATGGGAATCCTCTTCTACGAGGCTGAGAGGTCTGGCCACCTGCCTGCTGATCAGAGAATCACCTGGAGGTACGACTCTGCTCTCGACGACGGCTCCGACGTGGGTCACGACCTCACTGGTGGATACTATGACGGTAAGGGGAATAGAAAGACAGGCGCACACACACACATAAACAAATGTCTGACATATTGCAAGAGTGAGCAATAAATCTCGTGTCGAGTCGTAAACTCGTCTCTGTTTCCACCAGCTGGAGACCACGTCAAGTTCGGCTTCCCCATGGCCTTCACTGCCACTATGATCGGCTGGGGGCTCATTGATTTCGCTGACGGATACCAGTCTGCAGGTATGTGCTTATTAAATTTAACGATCCTCATGCAAAATTTTCATGTTTTTATGAATACAAAAATAATGCTTAAGTCTCTGAGTTCAGGAGGATCTAGTTTCAATTATAGTTCGATTTGAAGAGTCAGATTCTGTAGATTAAAAGAAGGTTAGTTACAGATGAACAAGTTTCCAATATATTTGGGTACAAATGTCCTCGTGACTGTGTTCCTATTGTACAGTACCTATATGCATTACGACACTGTACTGTTGCTATTAAATAGAAATATCAACATATATATTTACAGAAATCTTTGGCCATAAACTTTGTCTAGGTCGCTATACTGCCACAATTACATAAGTCCCTGTGACCCTTCCTAAGTCTCAGTAGATACAAGTTTACTAAAATATGTGATCTTGAAGGTCCCTTCCCCATATTTTTACCATTACTTAATCTCTGTGACCTTGTCTAAATCCTTGTGCATACATTAAAATCTAAAGTTATAACCACAACATGTATCTGTACCTAAATCTAAATCTGCTGAAGCCACTCGTGGCTTCAGCAGTCATTAGGATATTAATTTACAGTATGTCGTCAACCTTTCACAAGTGTTCCTCTCCTCTTGATTTGCGAAATATGCTGCAGTTAATACACTAGAAAATATGTATATGTATATATGGCTACACACACGTAAAGAACATGGAATATATAGAACTATTTCCTTGCTCACAGGACAGGTAGAGTACGGACAAGCAGCTCTCAAGTGGGCCACGGACTACTTCCTCAAAGCCCACACTGCCCACTGGGAGTTCTACGGACAGGTAAAACAACAACAATTATTATTTTCTTATTTCAGAAATTTCTTGTCACTTTCATGGATTAGATGTTTGTATTTTTTTGAAGCGTTTCACACAGTGCTCGAAACAATTCACAAATATCCCTCATTTAGAGAGGAACTTTAAACGGCGTTACAGTCAGTTGTGACTCGACAGTGGTCCACGACGGATCGAAACGTCGTCATGGAGCCTGTCCTCTTCATGCCAGACATCGTTTCATTGTTGTGAAGACAGTCGAGAGACACATAAGGGGTCATTGGAAGCATTTATTCATTTTTTTTTGTTTTTGGTTCAGTTTCAATGAACGTTGATACTGTGATTTAACCAGCATTTTCTATCTTCACCAATGTTTGTGAATTGACTTTATGTTGCAAAATTGCAAGATATTGCAAAATTTTATGTAGAGGTGGGAGGGTATAAAACCCTCCCTTCACAAGAAAATTGGTAAGACATACAATGTTCTAGTCGACATCAGATGAAAGATAAAGAGTTAGATAATCTTTATTCCAGAGGCTTCTGAGAGAAATGTCAATAGATTGCATTAAATTTTTTTTGAAATTTGTGTTTTTTTTTTAAGGAATTTTTTGGAGGAAAAAATTCAATAAAAACAAAACAGTAGGACATATCTAAAATCAATACTGGAATTGTAATAGAACCATCATTCCACAATAACATCCGAAAAAATCATGACACTCCTATAAATACTCTTCTCAAATAAGTGAAAATAATGTCAATAACTTATTCCTGTTTTATTCACAGTTTTGTTATATGTAAAACTATGGAAATGGCGCACCAAATTTGACCGTGTTGCACACCCAACATTTGTTGACAGCCCTCTGGCTACTGAGGCACCATCTCTCGCTCTGCTCACTCTAGTCCTCACAGAAGTTACCATGTAGATTATTTTGAATGAAACAATCATCAAAATCGTTATTTTTGTAGTAAAAACAAACAAAAAAAAACTAATTATCAACAGGCCCTCTTGATTACAGGAAAAACAAAAGAAATTTACATCTTTGGAAAAACATACTTAGAAATGTGATACAGAGAAGCTGATTACATCAACATGTAGCCAGAATTATGCACTATTTTTTGGTAAGAAAATATTATTTTCCATAATTTTTCAGGTTAAATTTTTTTACCCCTCATTTTAAAGGCCACGACCCCTAAGGTTCTAAGCGCGGGTTTGAGTTATCCCAGCCACGATATTGTAACTTTATTTCTTACCTGGAAACATTCAGTCTTTGCAAGTTCTCTGGCTGGACTAGGGGTGGCTGACACCCATGTCTTCACTTGGTCTTCAAATATTCTTTGGACAGTTTTAAACGTTCAAGGAATATTTCTCAAAATTATCACAAAATTCTTGAAATAATAGTCATAGAGAATCATACAATCAGGATTTTGGTTTTCATATAACTGATCAGTTATTGAAACTTCGAGGTTTCGAGGTTTCTGACCAGAGCTTTGGTAAGAGGGGTAAGGAAGAAGGATGGGTAAGGATAGAAACATGGGAAATGGTTGGGAGGGGGGAGGGGGAGGTGGGGGTTATAAAGGTAAGTGGCCTAACCACTTTTGCGTAATTTAATAAGTGTGTGTGTATGTAGATTTATTTGTGAGTTAATTTCATGAGGTAGGTATGCCTCCTGCCCATCAGTTGCACACAGTTATACAGTTATACGAGATTCTTCATATGAAGTTATAGTCAATAGATGAAAACATAAGCAGACGTCAACAGCGGCAGCAGCAACAGCAACAACAAAAACAACAGCTAAACTACTAACAGACAATAAGAAGGGATTCTTCTAAATGTTGTTACATGGCTAGCCATCATAATAACACTAACTAAAAGTAAGAAGTTCATTTGGTGATGTGTATCTCAGGTTGGTAACGGAGGCTACGACCACAGCTACTGGGGCCGCCCTGAGAACATGACAATGGAGCGACCCTCCATGAAGATCGACGAAGCTGCTCCAGGTAAGCTTAACCTCGCCTCACGTCCTCCTCCAACTTGTTGCTCCTTCCTCAGTCCTGTCACTCATTCCTCGAGCTTGTTACTTATTCCTCAATCTTGTGTTCATCTTCAAACTTGTGTTTACTTTTAAATCTTTTGTTCACTGTGCTTGTTCACTTTAGAGTTTGTATTCACTCTATAAACTTGACATAGTAAAAAAAATCCGACCGGACAAAACTCCAGCTGCTGCGTGAGTTTATAGGGGTAGGTGAGCTGCACCTTCCTGGACTGCAATTAAGCACTCAACACTAGTTCTCGAATGAGAATCGATATGGCCGAAGAATCGACGAGATGGGGAAGGAAGAAGGAAGGGGAAGGATGGAAATCAGATTAATCCAAAAACCAGAAGATGGGAAGGACTTTGAGGTAAAGAGCTCCAGTGGACGATGAGACTGAGTAACAATAATGGATGGGTCACCCACCAGAATAGGAAATGGTAATGGTGGAGTCCCATAAGGCTCCCAGTTGAGACGACTGCTAGTGTTTCTAATACATTTAAAACGACCTCCCAGAGTGGATTTTTTTTTTTAATTTTCTGATGATTATATAAAGTTAATGAGAGGCTTAAGGGAGGGGGGGGGTCGTGAAGAGCTAATCCCATTTGGGTAATTCAGAATAAGTACTGGTAGAAAATCGTTCCTTCACCATCAGATGGTGGCTCAGTCTCTTATCAGTTAGGCTGTTTGTGATAGCAGAGGAATAGAAGGGTTCCAGGTAGTTTTGGCAGTGGTCTAGCAAGAGGCTGCCGGAATTCAATCCCAACAAGCATAAGTTATGTGTATTGGTAAAATGATAGGAAAGACCAGAGACGAGTACAGTCTAGAAGGAGATAACTTATAAATATCTAAAAATAAAAATTCTGAGGATAATCATCACATCAGAGATAACGCATGAGAAGCACAACTTTACTGTCACATACAGGACTAGCAAACCTCAGTCCAGGTTTCAGGAACCTCGACAAAGAATCCCTCAGAACAATATATATGTTGAATGCTAGGGCTGTCATCGAGTAAGCAACCCCAGTATGGAGCCCCCACACGATCAAGTAACAAGAAAATGTTAGAAGGTTTGCGGTTACACTGGTCTCAGAGCTGACAAGGATACTTTACGAAGAGAGTTTAAAAGAAATTAAACTGAACAGACACAAGTACGACACAAAATGTTGAGAGTTGACTGTGCAGTTAGAGATAACTAAATCGCGAATGCTTATAACAAGAGACTTCAGTAAAAGTTCATTACACGGTTTCAGGAGTAGGTGTAATAGTCCCTGAGAGACAAGGATTGATGAAGAGATGTCAATTGTGAAGTTTATGAATGTGTTTACCTGTGGTCTCCGGCAGGTTCCGAGCTGGCTGGTGAGACCGCCGCCGCCCTCGCTGTCACCTCCATCGTCTTCAAGGTACGTAGTATCCTTCACACTTCTTTCAAGAAGGTCGGCGGTCGTTCCTAAACTTAGCATCCAAAGATAAATGTACGGATTCTAAGCACCGCTCTCATCACTGAACACTACAACTAGCCACCTCTCTCTCTCCCAGGACGTAGATGCAGCCTACTCCGCGGAGGTACTGGATGTCGCCAAGGAACTCTATGAGTTCGCTGACGCCAAGCGAGAACATTACCACATCTCCATCCCTGACGCAGCAGGCTACTACCAGTGAGTATCTGGCTCTCAGGTCATGCTCTAGTGCTCTTGCACTGAGAGTCAGAACACGTCATCCACTGCTACAGGCCACCAGGTTGTATCTCTATCTATCTCCTATACCCCATGGCTCCTTATCATCGCATCTGAAACATCCCTATCCATTATTTTCATTCCCCTTATTGTTTTGTATGCCACGCATATTTTCTACGGCTCTCCCTCCATTCTCTCCGGTTTTACCATAATTTGATTCACATCATCGGCGAACAGCGACACGAAGGAATCTCTTTTTCCTCCGGCAGATCATTTATGAAGATCACGAACAGGAAATATTCCTGTGCTGATCCTTGTGGCATTCCACTCCTCACCTTCACTCACCTCGACACCTGTCTTTTACCTTCAAATTCTGAATTTTATTTTTCAGGTAGTCTTGTATACACTTAAGCACCGTAATTTTTTCACTTACCTGCTCTTTCAGTGTAGATGAACCTCAGTTAGGATACCATCATATTACAGATGGTATTACAGATGTTATTTCAGATGGTACACTGTACCGACACGTTGATGAATAAGACATATCTGACACACTTAAGTATCTTTGTTGATAATAAAGATACTCATTTGTTGAACATGTGTCTTGGTTAACATGGCGAATACTTTCTAACAGTCTAAATAAATGTAGCCTTCCCATCATTGCCTTCCCATCCTTGCCTTCCCACCCTTTGTTTTCCATCTCTGTTTCCCATCCTTCCCTTTCCCCATCCTTGTTTTCCATCATTGCTTTCCCCATCATTGCTTTTCCTCCTTGCCTTCCACCCTTGCTCCCTTTTTCCATCCTTGCTTTCCACCCTTTGCTCTTCCTCCTTGCCTTCCCATCTCTGTTTCCCATCTTGCTTCCATCATTGCCTTCCTCTCCTTCCTTCCTCTTGCTTCCATCTTGTTTTCCCATCTTGCTTTCTCATCCTGTTTTCCATCTCTTCTTCCCATCCTTGTTTCCCATCCTTGTTTCTCCATCTTGTTTCCTCCTTGCCTTCCTTCCTCCTTGCTTCCTCCTTGTTTCCCTCTTGCCTTTCCCTCCTTGCCTTCCCTCCTTGCCTTCCTCCTGCCTTCCCATCCTTGCCTTCCCATCCTTGTTTCCCATCCATTCTGCTTTCCCATCCTTGTTTCCCATCTTGCCTTCCATCTTGCCTTCATCTCTTGCTTCTTCCCATCCTTGCTTTCCTATCTTGCTTTCCATCTCTTGCCTTCCATCTTGCTTTCCTCCTTGCTTTCCTCACTTTTTTCCCATCTGTTTTCCATCCTTGCTTTCCATCCTTGCTTTCCATCTTGCTTCTTCCCATCCTTGCTTTTCCATCCTTGTTTTCCTCTGCTTTTCCATCTCTGTTTTCCTTCATCTGTTTTCCTCCATCCTTGCTTTCCTATCTTGCTTTCCCATCCTTGCTTTCCCATCCTTGTCTTTCCCTCCTTGCCTTCCCCATCCTTGCTCTTCCCATCCTTGCTCTTCCCATCTCTTGTTTTCCTATCCTGCTTTTCCCATCTCTTTTCCTCCTCCTTGTTTTCCCCATCCTTTCTTCCATCCTTGTCTTTCCTCCTTCTTCCCTCTTGTTCCATCCTTGCCTTTCCATCCTGTTTTCCCTATCCGTTCCTTCCATCTTGTTTCCCATCTCTGTCTTTCCCATCCTTGCTTTCCCATCTTGCCTTCCCCATCCTGTTCCTCCATCTTGCCTTCCCATCCTTGCCTTCCCATCCTGCTTTCCTCCTTGCCTTCCTCCTTTTTCCATCCTTGCTTTCCATCCTTGCCTTTCCCATCTGCCTTTCCTCCTTGCTTTTCCCATCCTTGCTTTCCCATCCTTGCCTTCCCATCTTGCTTTCCCATCTCTGTTTTCCCATCTCTTGCCTTCCATCTCTTGTTTTCCATCTTGTTTTCCCATTTTTGTTTCCTCCTTTGCCTTCATCTTGCCTTCCCCATCCTTGCCTTTCCATCTTGTCCTTCCCATCTCTTTTCCTTCATCTGTTTCCTTTCCTTGTTTCCTCCTTGCTTTCCCATCTCTGCTTTCCATCTCTGCCTTTCCATCTCTTGCTTCCATCTTGCCTTCCCATCTCTGTTTCCTATCCTTGTTTCCCATCCTTGCTTTCCATCCTTGCTTTCCCATCCTGCCTTCCCATCCTTGTTTCCCTCTTGCCTTCCCTCCTTGCCTTCCATCCTTTTCCATCTTCTTCCCATCCTTGCCTTCCCATCCTTGCCTTCCATCCTTGCTTCCATCTTGCCTTCCATCCTTGCTTCCTCTTGCCTTCCTCCTTGCTTCCCATCCTTGCCTTTCCCATCCTTGCCTTCCCATCCTTTTTCCCATCCTTGCCTTCCCATCCTTGCCTTTCCTCCTTGCCTTCCCATCCTTGCCTTCCCATCCTTGCTTTCCCATCCTTGCCTTTCCCATCTTGCCTTCCCATCTTGTCTTTCCCATCTTGTTTTCCCATCCTTGCTTTTCCCATCCTTGCCTTCCATCCTTGCTTTTCCATCCTTTCCTTCCCATCCTTGTTTTCCATCCTTGTTTTCTATCTTGTTTCCATCTCCTTCCATAGCTTCCCATCTTGCCTTCCCTCCTTGCCTTCCCCATCCTTTCCTCCTTTTCCCATCCTTGCCTTCCCTTTTTTCCATCCTTGCCTTCCCATCCTTGCCTTCCCATCCTTGCTTTCCCATCCTTGCTTTCCATCCTTGCCTTCCCATCCTTGTTCCTCTTGCCTTCCCATCCTTGCCTTCCATCCTTGCTTTCCATACTTGCCTTCCCATCCTTGTTTTCCCCTCCTTGCTCTTCCCTCCTTGCCTTCCTCCTTCCTTCCCATCCTTGTTTCCATCCTTGCCTTCCCATCCTTGCCTTCCCATCCTTGCCTTCCCATCCTTGCCTTCCCATCCTTGCCTTCCCATCCTTGCCTTCCCATCCTTGCCTTCCCATCCTTGCCTTCCCATCCTTGCCTTCCCATCCTTGCCTTCCCTCCTTGCTTTTCCCATCCTTGTTCCCATCCTTGCCTTCCCATCCTTGTTTCCATCTTGCTTCCATCCTGCCTTCCATCCTTGCCTTCCATCCTTGCCTTCCCATCCTTGCCTTCCCATCCTTGCTTTCCTCCTTGCCTTCCATCTTGCCTTTCCCATCCTTGCCTTCCATCCTTGCCTTCCCTCCTTGCCTTCCCATCCTTGCCTTCCATCCTTGCCTTCCATCCTTGCCTTCCCATCCTTGCCTTCCCATCCTTGCCTTCCCATCCTTGCCTTTCCATCCTTGCCTTCCCATCCTTGCCTTCCCATCCTTGCCTTCCCATCCTTGCCTTCCCATCCTTGCCTTTCCATCCTTGCCTTCCCATCCTTGCCTTTCCATACTTGCCTTCCCATCCTTGCCTTCCCATCCTTGCCTTCCCATCCTTGCCTTCCCATCCTTGCCTTCCCATCCTTGCCTTCCCATCCTTGCCTTCCCATCCTTGCCTTCCCATCCTTGCCTTCCCCTCCTTGCCTTCCCATCCTTGCCTTCCCATCCTTGCCTTTCCATACTTGCCTTCCCATCCTTGCCTTCCCATCCTTGCCTTCCCATCCTTGCCTTCCCATCCTTGCCTTCCATCCTTGCCTTCCCTCCTTGCCTTCCTCCCTTCCTTCCATCCTTGCCTTCCCATCCTTGCCTTCCCATCATTGCCTTCCCATCCTTGCCTTCCCATCCTTGCCTTCCCATCCTTCCTTCCCACCCTTTGCCTTCCATCCTTGCCTTCCCTCCTTGCCTTCCCCTCCTTGCCTTCTCCTTCCATCATGCCTTCCCATCCTTGCTCTTCCATCCTTGCCTTCCCATCCTTGCCTTCCCATCCTTGCCTTCCCATCCTTGCCTTCCCATCCTTGCCTTCCCATCCTTGCCTTCCCATCCTTGCCTTCCCCTCCTTGCCTTCCCATCCTTGCCTTCCCATCCTTGCCTTCCCATCCTTGCCTTCCCATCCTTGCCTTCCATCCTTGCCTTTCCATCTTGCCTTCCCATCCTTGCCTTCCCATCCTTGCATCCTGCTTCCCATCCTTGCCTTCCCATCCTTGCCTTCCCATCCTTGCCTTCCATCCTTGCCTTCCCATCCTTGTTTCCCATCCTTGCTTCCCATCCTTGCCTTCCCATCCTTGCCTTCCCATCCTTGCCTTCCCATCCTTGCCTTTCCATCCTTGCCTTCCATCCTTGCCTTCCCATCCTTGCCTTCCCATCCTTGCCTTCCCATCCTTGCCTTCCCATCCTTGCCTTCCCATCCTTGCCTTCCATCTTGCCTTCCATCCTTGCCTTCCCATCCTTGCCTTCCCATCCTTGCCTTTCCCATCCTTGCCTTCCCATCCTTGCCTTCCCTCCTTGCCTTCCCATCCTTGCCTTCCCATCCTTGCCTTTCCATCTTGCCTTCCATCCTTGCCTTCCCTCTTGCCTTCCCATCCTTGCCTTCCCATCCTTGCCCTTGCTTCCCATCCTTGCTTTCCCATCCTTGCCTTTTCCCATCCTTGCCTTCCCATCCTTGCCTTCCCATCCTTGCCTTCCCATCCTTGCCTTCCCATCCTTGCATTCCCATCCTTGCCTTCCCATCCTTGCCTTCCCTTCTTTATTTCAGTTATTTACTTTACGGTTACTGAACTCTAGAATATGAATCTCGGTAATTGATACGGAGAATTAAAATCTAATAAGACACGTGAATAAACACTATTAGGAAACGTTTCGGTCCTGGGACCGTGATAACTACTAACCAGGTAACGATGGTGCGGCTCCTAGGTGATAGTGTAGGCTCACTGTAACGATGGTGTAGGACTCCAGGTAATGATGGTGGGCTCGAGGTAACGATGGTGTAGTCTAAGTAACGACGTGAGGCTCAAGGAACGATGTTTAGGCACAGGTACGGGTGTGGGCCTGAGTAACGATGGTGTAACCAGGTAACGATGGTGTAGGCTCACAGGTAACGATGGTGTAGGCTCACAGGTAACGATGGTGTAGGCTCACAGGTAACGATGGTGTGGCTCACAGGTAACGATGGTGTAGGCTCACAGGTAACGATGGTGGGGCTCACAGGTAACGATGGTGTAGGCTCACAGGTAACGATGGTGTAGGCTCACAGGTAACGATGGTGTAGGCTCACAGGTAACGATGGTGTAGGCTCACAGGTAACGATGGTGTAGGCTCACAGGTAACGATGGTGTAGGCTCACAGGTAACGATGGTGTAGGCTCACAGGTAACGATGGTGTAGGCTCACAGGTAACGATGGTGTGAGGCTCACAGGTAACGATGGTGGGGCTCACAGGTAACGATGGTGTAGGCTCACAGGTAACGATGGTGTGGCTCACAGGTAACGATGGTGTGGGCTCACAGGTAACGATGGTTTGGGCTCACAGGTAACGATGGTGTAGGCTCACTGATGGTGAGCTCAGTACGATGGTGTAGGCTCACAGTAACGATGGTGTAGGCTCACAGGTAACGATGGTGTAGGCTCACAGGTAACGATGGTGTAGGCTCACAGGTAACGATGGTGTAGGCTCACAGGTAACGATGGTGTGGGCTCACAGGTAACGATGGTGTAGGCTCACAGGTAACGATGGTGTGGGCTCACAGGTAACGATGGTGTTGGCTCACAGGTAACGATGGTGTAGGCTCACAGGTAACGATGGTGTAGGCTCACAGGTAACGATGGTGTAGGCTCACAGGTAACGATGGTGTAGGCTCACAGGTAACGATGGTGTAGGCTCACAGGTAACGATGGTGTGGGCTCACAGGTAACGATGGTGTAGGCCCACAGGTAACGATGGTGTAGGCTCACAGGTAACGATGGTGTAGGCTCACAGGTAACGATGGTGTAGGCCCACAGGTAACGATGGTGTTGGCTCACAGGTAACGATGGTGTTGGCTCACAGGTAACGATGGTGTTGGCTCACAGGTAACGATGGTGTTGGCTCACAGGTAACGATGGTGTAGGCTCACAGGTAACGATGGTGTAGGCTCACAGGTAACGATGGTGTAGGCTCACAGGTAACGATGGTGTGGGCTCACAGGTAACGATGGTGTAGGCTCACAGGTAACGATGGTGTGGGCTCACAGGTAACGATGGTGTAGGCCCACAGGTAACGATGGTGTAGGCTCACAGGTAACGATGGTGTAGGCTCACAGGTAACGATGGTGTAGGCCCACAGGTAACGATGGTGTTGGCTCACAGGTAACGATGGTGTTGGCTCACAGGTAACGATGGTGTTGGCTCACAGGTAACGATGGTGTTGGCTCACAGGTAACGATGGTGTAGGCTCACAGGTAACGATGGTGTAGGCCCACAGGTAACGATGGTGTAGGCTCACATATAGTGAGAAATGAAAGACGCTGCAAAGAAGTCCGTATTACGGCTATACTTCCAGGACTGGTCTTTATAAAAAATACTTATCAGGTATACTTGATAAAGTTCAGTTTCCTTCTTGCTGGTACAAATGTGTCTTCTTGAAGCGTCTCATGCACGGTCATTACGTTCAGTTTATCTTTTTTCATCTGAACTCAAAGAAATCGTCTCATCCCTGCTAAACAATCTCTTGCCATGTCTCTGTCATGTCTCTGCGATGTCTCTGCCAGCAGTGAGTGACTGAATGATGAGGTTACTGGTAAGTGGCATCACAATAAAGATGACAGTCATCACTCAGCTGCTACACTTTTCCTTTATTAGTAAAACTTTCGATATAACGGACAAGAGAGGATTTTCCAAGCGTCTGGTACATCAAAATATTATTAAAAATCGAAGAAATACCTGGAGTATACCTGGAGAGAGTTCCAGGGGTCTACGCCCCTGCGGCTCGGTCTGTGACCAGGTCTCATGTTGGATCAGAGCCTGATCAACCAGGCTGTTACTGCTAGCCGCACGCAGTCCAACGTACGAACCACTGTACTCACAACTTAGATATACTGCAATGAAAATTGAAATTAAATGAATTAAAGTACAATTTATGCAGTGAATTTTATAATTTCAGAAGTCAGTTATACAAAGGTCCATAAAGAATTAAAAGGCACAACCCGGTGACTGGAACAATACACAGATAACCTGCTCATAGGAGACTGACATTCATGACAACGTTTCTTTCCTTCGCCCTTCTCTGTGTGACTAGTCATAAGTTTGTCTCCTTCGTGCGGGTTATTTGTGTATATAAAGATCCGTTATATCGAGATTTTACTGGCGCTCTTAGTACCTTAGCCAGCTGTCACAACTACCACATCCATTACAAAAATCATGAATACCTGCACACCAGCCAGTCCCAGCTACCTAATCCCAGTGTGTGGTACCGCGTGCAGGTCGTGGAGTGGGTACTACGACGAGCTGTTGTGGGCAGCTCTCTGGCTCTACCGAGCCACAGATGACGCCACCTACCTGGACAGGGCTCGCGGCCACTACGCTGAGATCCCTGTCACACCAAACAACCGCCTCCAGCAGTTCTCATGGGACGACAAGAGGGCCGGTGCCTTCGTAAGTATCTCTTCCATTGGTAACACACTCGCTGTCGTCCCTAATGTGAGTTGTTGTGAGGTATATTATGTTGGTGAGGACTTCAGGCATTCATCTCAGTCGGTATGATGTTCCTTTTAGTTTACTTTTCTCATCAAAATGTAAAATGCGTGTGCAGCACCATTGAATCATAATTTTATACATATATAATTATATATATATATATATATATATATATATATATATATATATATATATATATATATATATATATATATATATATATATAGGGAGTACCACCTCTGGAACTGTCTTGGGGACCCTCATACAATCCTTAAGAGTAGCGCATCCAGTAGAACTGGATGTTGTACTCCTACCCAAGGACATACGGTGGTGTGGACGCCTCTAAGCTAATTTCATTCTACTCCTGTTTGGTGTACTAGATCAACAAGCAGTATATTATATTATTGTAACCACGAACGAGTGGTATTGATCAATAACTACACTGCACTAGCCATGGGTAGCGAGTACAACATTCAGTCTTACTGGATGCGCTACTCTTAAGGATTGTGTGGTTCAGTGGACTAGAGCGTCATGTGTTTTCGCTCACCATGAGGCGGGCCAAAGCATCATGGGTTCGACCCCTGGCTAGTGCAGTGTAGTTATTGATCAATACCACTCGTTCGTGGTTAAAATTATATATATATATATAATATATCTCATGGCACCCACCTCAGGAAACTGTCTGTTTCACTTTATTTTATATTGCTAAATAAAAGGTATTATGTCAGACTGGGCCAAAGAGCGATACTTTGTCCCAGTAAACAGTCCCAGTAAAAGCTCAATTCATAGCCAAAACTGTACCAACAGAAGCTTTACACAAAAAGAAACGTGGTCCCATAAATTCTCTAGACATACATAAGAAACATAAGAAAGGAGGAACACTGCAGAAGGTCTGTTGGCCCATACTAGGCAGGTCCTTCACAATCCGTCCCACTAACAGAATATTTGCTTAACCCAATTTTCAATGCATAATGATGCATAAATGATGCCTCCCCAATAAAAGCTCTATACACAGCTAAACACATTCCCAATGAAAGTTGAACATTTAGCCAATCATTGTCCCAGTAAGAGCCTTATACAGCCAGATGTTACCCAACTACACAGCCAAATATTTTCACGATAAAAGATATACACTTCCAGACGTTGTCTCAGTAGACGTTTCTTCAATTTGTATCTCTCTTCAACAGCCTCATTATTTTACTGCTATCAAGTGGTCATTATGACTGCATGTCACGTGTTCACTACCTGTTTTTGTACGTATTATGAGAGGCATACACCTCTCTTTGTAAGTATACTGAGAAACATACACCTCTCTTTGTATGTATACTGAGAAACATACACCTCTCTTTGTTGGTACACTGAGAGACATACACCTCTCTTTGTAGGTACACTGAGAGACATACACCTCTCTTTGTAAGTATACTAAGAAACATACACCTCTCTTTGTAAGTACACTGAGAGACATACACCTCTCTTTGTAAGTATACTAAGAAACATACACCTCTCTTTGTAAGTATACTAAGAAACATACACCTCTCTTTGTGTAAGTACAATGAGAGACATACACCTCTCTTTGTAGGTACACTGAGAGACATACACCTCTCTTTGTAGGTACACTGAGAGACATACACCTCTCTTTGTAAGTACACTGAGACATACACCTCTCTTTGTAAGTACACTGGCCTGACACTGTCTGCCTGGTCTGCTCATATACCCCTGGAAGCAATTTTAAGTTATGTATCATTATTTTATGTATGCGGTGATACATGTAAAATGTATTTTTGAGCAATTAAATTATTTTTGCATTGAGATCACTTGATTTATATTTGCTGTCGTGTTTTAAACTTGTGTTTTAGGCGATGTATGGTTGTGTTGACAGGTATTTTTCCATAAGTTTGAGCAAATGTGTTTCATTTATCATCTTTCCGTCACTTAGGGAAACGTATTAAGTTGCCCAAAATGTAGTAAAAATAATGTTTTACATGACTGATAAATATTTGTTTCGTGGCAGAGCTTGGGAACACTGCTGGACCCAGAGTTCACGTCGTACGCCACAGACATCCAGACGTTCCTCGACTGGGTGAAGCACGAGGCGCCCTACACCCCAGCTGGTCTTGTTTACCTCGACTCTTGGGGACCAAATCGCCACGCAGCTAACGTGGCCTTCCTCATGTTCTGGGTAATAAAAGAGAATTCTTGCATTCCTCATGTTCAGGGTAACGAAAATAGTTATTTACATTCCTTATGTTAAGGGCTACAGGAGTAGATTATTGCATTCCTCATGTTCAGGGTAACAAATATAGATTATTGTATTCCTCATGTTCAGAGTAATAAGAGAAGATTATTGTATTCCTCATGTTCAGAGTAATAAGAGAAGATTATTGCATTCTTCATGTTCAGAGTAACTAGAATAAACTTCCGTCAGAATTAAGCTACGAAGTATAGTCACATTCAGGATGAGCCACAGATAAAGATGCAAGCATAAGTACAGATGCATGTATTGGCACAAGTACATGCATGGTTACAGGTGCAAAGATAATTGCGGGTTAGAAATGCATGTGTAAGTGCATTGACAGATATATGTGAAATTAAAAGTCGAGAGATTGCAAAAGATAAATATAAATACAGGTACAGTAAATAACATTTGGCATCGATATAGCGTCTGATCACGTTTGCAGATATATATATATATATATATATATATATATATATATATATATATATATATATATATATATATATATATATATATATATATATATATATATATATATATATATATATATATATATATAAACTGAATGGTAATATAAGAAATATTAGCTTATCTATGACGAGTGAGATATTGTGGTACATTTAAACCAGGGGAAAAATATTGCTAACTTATTGACTAACTAATTCATTCACTCAGTCGTTCTGTTAATGCTTATGTTATCTTCCTTCAGAACGCCGACCAGGGTCTGGACGCTGCGGAGAACCGCAATTGGGCCCAGGGACAGATTGGCTACATATTGGGAGACACTGGCCGCTCCTTCGTGATCGGCTACGGTCAGAACTACCCCAAGAGGCCTCACCACCGATCCAGGTAAACATGCTTGCAAATACTTTCATAGTGTGGGAGCTGAGGAGTACAACACACCAGAAGTAAAACAAATTATAAATGTAACTAAAGTCATCTCAGTTCAGAGGCACTCCCAAGAACTGGACCTCAAAATAAAGAAAAAGGTACTAGATATTAAATGACTCAGTTAATCTCTCTCTCTCTCTTTCTCATACACACACACACGTCTGAGATCGTAAATTTTCAGAGAATAGGGGGTTTGTGAAGGAGAGAAATCGTCCAGTCAAGCTGATTTTCAAGGCAGAAACGGTGCGAAACAGGATCCTGCAAGAGAAACCACGGCTGAAGGAATCGTCAACATACAAGAGGGTGTTCCTAGACCGAGACAGAACAAAAACAGAACGACACCAGCTGAGGGAGAAGACAGAGAAGAGAAAGGGGCTAGGAAGAGAGACAAGGACAGAATCAGCAGAGGAGAACCAGAGCAGGGCAGAGCAACAAGCGCAAGCACATACACAACCACCCCTAGAATCCCACAACCAAACATGCTATCCCAACACAAACCACAGCCCACACTTACAGCCCCCACCCCACACTAGCCGTAGAATCCCACAGCACACCGCTAGGTCCCCCACCCTCACAGACCCCCACAGAACAGTGTTGGAGAGGACACTGAAAGTATGGTACACCAACGCTGATGAAATAACGAATTAGTGGGAGGAATGGCATGGAAGAGTCAAAGAGGCATCACCGGACATCATAGCTCTCACAGAATGATAACAAGAATGATAACATATGCCATCTTTCCAACAGGATATCAGATCCTGAGGAAAGATAGATTGAACAGAGGGTGTGGAGGAGTGGCACTGCTCATCAAAGATCGATGGGATTTTGATGATCTGGAGAGAGGAGACAGAGGAGAAGCAAGAGACTACATAATAGGAACACTTCAGTCTGGAGGTCCCAAGGTGGTAATTGCAGTGATGTATAACTCACCACAAAACAGTAGGAGGCCAAGGCAAGAGTATGATGAGAGTAATAGAGCGATGGTTGACACAATAGCTGAGGTGGCCAGAAGGGCTCATGTGAGCAGGGAAAAGCTACTGATCATGGGTGACTTCAACCACAAGGAAATCGACTGGGAGAACCTGGAGCCACATGGGAACCCAGAAACGTGGAGAGCTAAGATGATGGAGGTGGTACTGGAAAACCTCATGTACCAACACGTAAGGGACACTACCAGAGAGAGAGAGGAGACGATGAACCAGCAAGACTGGACCTAGTATTCACCTTGAGTAGTGCAGACATTGAGGACATCACATATGAGAGACCCCCTCGGGGCCAGTGATCATGTGGTTCTGAGCTTCGAATACATAGTAGAGTTGCAAGTGGAGAGGAAAGCAGGAAGGGCAGGACTATTGAAGCCAAACTACAAGAGAGGGGACTACACAGGCATGAGGAATTTCCTACAAGTGATTCAGTGGGACAGAGAACTGGCAGGGAAGACAGTAAACGAGATGATGTGATATGTGACAACAATATGCAAGGAAGCTGAGGAGAGGTTTGTACCCATGGGTAACAGAAATAATGAGAAAGGCAGGATGAGCCCGTGGTTCAACCAAAGGTGTAGAGAGGCCAAACTCAAGTGTGCTAGAGATTGGAAGAAGTATAGAAAACAAAGGACCCAGGAGAATAAGAAGAGAAGTCGTAGAGCCAGAAATTAATACACACAGGAAAGAAGGGAAGCCCAACGACAATATGAAAATGACATAGCAGCGAAAGCCAAATCTGACCCGAAGCTGTTGTACAGCCACATCAGAAGGAAAATAACAGTCAAGAACCAGGTAATCAGGCTGAGGAAGGAAGAAGGAGAGATCACAAGAAACGACCCTGAAGTGTGTGAGGAACTCAACATGAGATTCAAAGAAGTGTTCAAAGAGGAGACGGAAGGGACTCCAGAAAGACGGAGAGGTGGGGTACACCATCAAGTGTTGGACACAATACATTCAACCGAGGAAGAAGTGAAGAGGCTGCTAGGTGAACTAGATACCTCAAAGGCGATGGGGCCGGATAACATTTCTCCATGGGTCCTTAGAGAGGGAGCAGAGGCGCTATGTCTACACCTAGCAGCAATATTCAACACATCTATCGAAACAGGGATACTTCCTGAGGTATGGAAGACAGCAAATGTAGTCCCAATTTTTAAAAAAGGAGACACAGGAAGCATTAAACTACAGACCAGTGTCACTGACATGTATAGTATGCAAGTCATGGAGAAATTATCAGGAGAAGAGTGGTGGAACACCTAGAAAGGAATGAGCATATAAACGACAGCTAACACGGTTTCAGGGACGGGAAATCCTGTGTCACAACCCTACTGAAGTTCTATGACAAGGTGACAGCAGTAAGACAAGAGAAAGAGGGGTGGGTAGATTGCATTTCTTCGCCTGTAAGAAGGCGTTTGAAAGAGGGATGGAAACAAGAGATTAGTGCAAAAGCTGGAGGACCAGGAAGGGATAACAGGGAAGGCACTACAATGGATCAAGGAATACCTGTCAGGAAGACAACAGCGAGTCATGGTACGTGGCGAGGTGCCAGAGTGGGCGCCTGTGAATAGTGGGGTTCCACAGGGGTCAATTCTAGAACCAGTACTGTTTCTGGTATTTGTGAATGACATGACGGAAGGAATAGACTCCGATGTGTCCCTGAGGATTGAGGATTGGGGAAGGGCAAAGAAGACCGCAGACGGAGTACGGTCTAGGGGGCCAGAGACTACAAACCTCACTCAAGGAAAAAGATCTTGGGGTGAGTATAACACCTCTCACATCTCCTGAGGCGCACATCAACCAAATAACTGCTGCAGCATACGGCGCCTAGCTAACCTAAGAACAGCATTCCGACATCTTAATATGGAATTGTTCAGGACCCTGTACACTGTGTACGTTAGGCCTATATTGGAGTATGCTGCACCAGTTAGCCAAGCACGTAAGGAAACAAGAGAAAGTGCAAAGGTATGCAAGAAGACTAGACCCGGAGCTAAGGGGTATGTCCTACGAGGAGAGGTTAAGGGAAATCGACCTGACGACACTGGAGGACAGGAGATATAGGGGGGGGGGACATCATAACGACATGTAAAATACTGAGAGGAATCGACAAGGTGGACAGAGACAGAATGTTCCAGAGATGGGACACAGCAACAAGGGGTCACTGTTGGAAGTTGAAGACTCAGATGAATCATAGGGATGTTAGGAAGTATTTCTTCAGTCACAGAGTAGTCAGGAAGTGAAATAGTTTGGGAAGCGATGTAGTGGAGGCAGGATCCATTCATAGCTTTAAGAAGATGTATGATAAAGCTCATGGAGCGGGAAGAGTGACCCAGTAAAGGCCAGTGAAGAGACGGGGCCAGGAGCTGTAAGTCGACCCCTGCAACCACAACTAGGTGAGAACTAGGTGAGTACACACACCTCACACAAGGATACCAATCAGAGAGACGTTCAATGCCTCTCTGTGAGGACTGGTAAGCTAGGTTCTCAGCTCACTTAAGAGCACACAGAATTCTTTATTGTCTTTACTGACCCTTACCACTACACATCCTCATACCTTAGCACCGTAAGACCCAAACAGGTTTAGTATTTTCGGTATAAAAATATCCATATACTGTCTTTATAGAGACGAAACCATTTTTATTTATGTGTTATTGCCATCAGTTTTAATTCATTACTTTCGCTCTATCATGACCTGGTCCTTAAACTTCAGCCAGAATGTGTATTTATTATTTATGTATAAACGTGGTTCTTCTGAGTAAAGCTTCCACCCAAGAAAATCTGTAACCGCATCTGCCTTAAGAATGTTTCAGTTGTGTTGTATTAATAATGTCTTCTTTTGCGTACTTCTCAGTTCGTGTCCGTCACTGCCGGGTACCTGTCATGACGGGTGGGCTGAGAAACAGGATGGACCTAACCCCCAGACCCTCTACGGTGCCCTCGTCGGTGGTCCTGGCGCGGTAAGGCTTCCCTTTCTTCTACCGAATCTTACAAATATTTCTCTGAAGTATAAGTAGAAAGATTGAGCCATAGAGACACAGGAAGTGCCAGGTTGCATCTGGCGTATGCACACGTTATATGAGACGTTAATCTAAATCTCGCATACTGGCTGCTGTCATTGATCTGTTTTTTCCTCCCTCCAGAATGACGAATACACTGACGATCGCATGGACTACGTCCACAATGAGGTCGCCTGCGACTACAATGCAGCCTTCGTCGGGGCTCTTGCTGCCTTGGTCGAGCTCAACTAAGACTACCGGCAGGAAGGAATGATGTACAGAGAGAAGCTCTTTTTCAGATTAATTTTCTTTCGTTTTCCAAGGGGATTACTGTCAACCACTTGCCAGTATTCCTCTACAAGAGTGTTAGCTTGTTAGAGGTCCTCCACGATTTCCTGAATAAAGTGAAAAGTAAATCCATCTCTTACTGGTTGTTTTCCAGTATTCTAATTAGCTTCTAGTATTAATAACTAAAGTGTAATGGACACTTGTCAATGCTCAATAATAACTCAGGAGATTGATTGACCTGTATTTTTCTAGCCTCTTCTGGGATCGTCTTCAGCTGAAGAGGATCAAATGAGTTTCTTAAAAACACAAACACAAATATTTTTCTTAGAGGATTGAAGAGAATTCTAAATAGAATAGAACTGCCAAGAGAATTCTAAATAGAATACATCCTATAGAACTGCCAAAAGAATTCTTAAAAGAACAGAACTGCCAAAAGAAAATATAGAAATATTGATAACTCACGTTTATGGAATTTTTAATTTTGACGAGTTTAGTGAACGTTTAAGATGTTTGTGTGATACACTGTAAGCTACAGTGTCCTCTTGTACCAATACCTCACTACCTTGCTCCAAGAACTCCAACTTCAGAACGTTTTATCCGACCAGGTTCAAGTGTTGAGCCTTGGCAAAGAATTACTAGATGAGGATCTGTGGAACAAGTGACAAGTGCAAGTGTCCTCTGCTCACTTTTATATTAACTGTTCCCTAAATTGACTTCAAATAAATAAGTTTAGAATCTGTTTCTGATCGGCTTCAAAATTTCAACAATTATATTCTACTCAGAAGAAAGTTGTAGTGTTAATGAAGTGTGTAAGTGATATTTTATCTCACTTTTATCCAGTACACTCCGCTTCCTGAAGCGGGGTGTACTCTTGCTGACGAGAAGTTCTTGATCCAAGGAGCTGGACCTATCTTCCCCTTGGACTGAATCTGAATGCTTCCCATGCCACAGGCTTTATGTGACCCATAAGGGTTCAGCGCTTTCCCATAATTAAAAGAAATTGTGAAAGACATCAATGATCAGTGGCTGATTTTCTGTAAAATGAAAATATTAGGACGTGTTTCCATAAGACACCTGATGTCCCTGTTCACCCATCAGTAAAGTGGGTACCTGGGTGTTAGTGGACTGGTGTGGGTCGCATCCTGGGACAAAACTGACCTAATTTCCCCAAAATTCTCTGCATAACAAGGGGCTTTCTATATAGTATTATGTCATTGATGTCAGCTAGGCCTCTGTACCTTGCATATGTACTTGTAGAAATAAAGATATTACTATTATTATTATTATTATGAATCGTGTCTTGGCTATAGGCTTTGTATGCGCAAATTTTTCTGCAGTCTGTACAGTAACTGGTAACTAAAATATTCCACTCAACTTCAAACGTTCAGTGGTTATGTTTTTTTTTCTCTAAGGAAGCTTTCACTTGATGGTATGTTATGAAAGTTTTATTGTACCAGTTTTATTAATCAAGTTTTTCTCTGTGAAATAACTTGGAGACTGACTCTCCTTATCAGAAGTAAGTCACAGAGCTTGACTCTACTGAGTTATCTTAGGCTGAAGATGTTGCACTTAATGTGTCTGTAATATATGTGTGCTCTCAATACCATTTTAATAATAATAATAATAATATTATTATTATTATTAAGTAGTAGTAGTAGTATTATTATTATTATTATTATTATTATTGTTATTATTATTATTATTATTATTATTATTATTATTATTATTATTATTATTATTATTATTGTTGTTATTATTGTTATTATTATTATTATTATTATTATTGTTATTATTATTATTATTATTATTATTATTATTATTATTATTATTATTATTATTATTTCTACAAGTACATGTACAAGGTATACAGTCCTAGCTGACATCAATGACATACTACTATATAGAAAGCCCCTTGTTATGCAAATTAGGTCAGTTTTCTCCCCAGGATGAAGCCCACACCAGTCGACTAACACATATATACCTATTTTAACCTGAACATGGACATGGACCTGAACATGGACATGGACCTGAACATGGACATGGACCTGAACATGGACAGCAGATGTCATAAAGAAACACGATTCTCACCAAGGCAGGGTGGCCCGAAAAAGAAAAACTTTCATCATTATTCACTCCATCACTGTCTTGCCAGAGGGGTGCTTTACACTACAGTTATAAAACTGCAACATTAACACCCCTCCTTCAGAGTGCAGACACTGTACTTCCTATCTCCAGGACTCAAGTCCGGCCTGCCGGTTTCCCTGAATCCCTTCATAAATGTTACTTTGCTTACACTCCAACAGCACGTCAAGTATTAAAAACTATTTGTCTCCATTCACTCCTATCAAATACACTAACGCATGCTTGTTGGAAGTCCAAGCCCCTCGCACACAAAACCTCTTTTACCCCCTCCCTCCATCCTTTCCTAGGCCGACCCCTACCCCGCCTTCCCTCCACTACAGATTTATACACTCTCGAAGTAATTCTGTTTCGTTCCATTCTCTCTTCATGTCCGAACCACCTCAACAACCCCTCCTCAGCCCTCTGGATAATAGTTTTGGTAATCCCGCACCTCCTCCTAATTTCCAAACTACGAATTCTCTGCATTATATTCACACCACACATTGACCTCAGACATGACATCTCCACTGCCTCCAGCCTTCTCCTCGTTGCAACATTCATCACCCATGCTTCACACCCATATAAGAGTGTTGGTATAACTATACTCTCATACATTCCCCTCTTTACTTCCACGGACAAAGTTCTTTGTCTCCACAGACTCCGAAGTGCACCACTCACAGGTACAGTCCCATGCAAACTACTTATCATCCTTCCGGGGTAGCAGGTAACGCCATCTGGATGCTTTTGACTTCCGTCACACCTCAGTACTTGAGGTTGCCGTTCTGCTGGGCAACAGGCTGTGGCGAGACTTCTCTTGATGATGTCGTTGACCTCCTTATGTCTGGCATACTTCCCTTCTGATGTATGACACACGAGACCATGTTGTCGAAATTGATCAGCTGACACCCTGCCGCAAATGCACTAATGTTCGGTGAGTATGGGGGCGGCTAGGCGAAGAGCAACACCAATCCGAATAGTGTGTGGGTCGAGTCGAGTGCCCAAGGCAGAATTAGGAACAGCTAAAAGGAAATCTTCTGAATGTGGTGCCTTCACCGCTATGAGACGAGCTTTGTCCTTTCCTGAGACAATGCTGAACATTGTGTTGGCTCTATACACATACACACACACACACACACACACATATATATATATATATATATATATATATATATATATATATATATATATATATATATATATATATATATATATATATATATATATATATATGAAACGAGCCATGTCGCTGACTGTAAAGACTTACAGTGCTAGTCACGGCATTATGCCGCCCCTCCCTCACACATGTACCAAAACACAAACACATACCATGAAAGATTATAATATATATATATATATATTTGCACACTTACTGAGGTTTTAATACTTGGTGCTGTGCCCTTTACCCTTTACGCTTAATCACATCCCTCAGCCATGTAGGAAGACTTTCACAAATTCTTGAGGGTTTGGGGAGGTATATTCCATGCCTCATGTAGAGCAGCCTCCAGCCACGGGATGGAACTGATATTCTTGCCCAGTAAACTTTGTTTCACTATTGACCAGAGGTTCTCAATAGGGTTTAGGCCTGGGGAATTGCCTGGCCAGTCATTAAAAAACCTCACTTCACGGTCCTTAAGCCACTGAACTACAGATTTGGTGGTATGAAAATGTCCTGCATAAAAACCGTAGCCACGTTTGTCAAACGCCTCAAGTAAATTGTCACACAATAACTCCCGGTAATTATATTGGTTCATATACTGGTTTTTGGGAAGCACAATGAGTTCACTAACACTCTGAGCACTGAAACACCCCCAAACCATGAGCGAGTCTGGGTGTTTGGTGGTCCCACAGGTATAGCGTAGGCCTAGCGGGTCACTACCTCTGGGCTGGTACACATGTCCCCCACGGTTACAGGTGATGGTGAAGGTTGCTTCATCACTCCAAAGTACTTCAGACCACTGTTGAGGAGTCCAGTGAAGATATTTCTTTGCATAATCCAGCTTACGTTTCTTCTGTGACTTGGAGAGGATCGGTTTCTTAACCTGGCGGTGACTACTGTAACCTAGTTCTGACGCACGTCTGTTAATAGTTCTTACAGACACCTGTGAGAGAAGATGTGGGTTCTTTCTTTCAATTCTTTAGCAGTTATCTTAGATGTACTCTCTAACTGCTTTTTTAACACAGTTAAGGTACAAACAGCTGTCTTCCTCGAGGGGCCAAGCCGAGGTTTGGCCCCTCGACACCACCACCAGCCTTGAAACGCTGCACCCAGTTTCTCACTGAATGCTCACACACACCAACATTCTTCACTATTTCTTTTGTCTGGTGCCCAGCTATAGTTTCAGGTGTTAAAGACTTCCTTTTACCCATAATGAAACATGTATAGCCCCAAAACCAAAAGAAACACCGGACAAAAGATAGGGCGGATGAGAGACAAAAGTGCAACACTTCCTCTCACCACGGCAGCCACGTGAGCACTGAGGAGTGTGGCGGCAGGCCGTGACGTCATGCTAACGGCTGCTACCCGGTATAATGCACTGACGAAAAAAGATCCCCCTTTGATTTTCGTCACGGCATTATGCATGGCCGCTCACCAGACATAATGCCGTGACTAGCACTGTATATGTGATTCAAGTTGCTTGCTACATGATAGCCACTAACTGTTATTACCATCATGTGGAAAAAAAATTCTTTGGATTACCGACACTCAGTTAATTTAAACAGATACATTTGGAACTTGTGGATATTTATTCAAACAATATTTCACTTGTTGAAAGTGTGTACATTTACCTACATTATGTTACATTATAATCATTGGAAAATGTAAGTCTATAAGAGTCATTCAGCTCGTGGGAATGATAAGCAATCAGCTTGATCCATGTAAGTGGAGGGCAGTTGCAGTTCTTTTGACGCTGAGTCCTTTATCAACAGTACATTTACCTAAATTAACTTATAATAGTTGTTACAAACAAGTTGTGGATAATAACTTTTATATTAACTTAAGGACATTAATTGTAGTGCCTTTATTAACACCTTTAAATGGTTTGCTTGCCTTTTAACTTAAACCAAATCTGTCAAAGGACTCTGTTTTTTTTTTCTAGAAAATGCACCTCTTCAACTATGTACCATTCACATATAATTGATATGACTAACGAAACAGTAATAACACAATTGCAAACAAACCATACCACAGGCAGGGCTTGAACCCGCGGTTAGAGAGTCAAATCTCCAGACCGATGCGTTAGCCACTGGGCCAGCTGGCTACAATAAGATTCATAGGCACCACTGTGACCACAAAAGCAAGTTTTTTACAGACGAATCTCCCGCCAGCGTGGCCACGACGAACTCTAGCTCAAGTCCCCTCAAAGCCGTCATCATGACTCACGAAATCGTAATGACACTTGCATTTGTGGTCACAGTGGTACCTATGCTAACCTCCCTATAGTGTATAAATATACCTAGTTTGATGAATCTTATTGTAGCCAGCTGGCCCAGTGGCTAACTCATCAGTATGTAGTTTTACAAGTCTCTAACCGCGGGTTCAAGCCCCACCCGAGGTATGGTTTAAAATTGATATCTCTCAAACAAAAATTTATTAGGGTATATATGTTGTAGAAACTTGTTTTGGGACTGCCTCCTTGTAAGCTGCACTTAGAGCAAGCACTGTTGACACCGACACTCTGAGACACTTCTCTCAGACTTACAAGTGGCTATGGGACAAATTTCTAGCTAAATGCAGTAAAGAGTTCCCCACTTCATGCACTATTAAGAAAGGGTTAACTCACCTGATGGAGTGGACATGTGTATCCTGGACTTCCTAAGCTATAAACCCCCTCCAAATACCATGTGCAGGGAAGAGTCTTATCTGTAAATTAAGGTGGTATTAGTGACCTGCCTGCACCTCAGAGTTCCCTGGTTTCAAAGGATATCCCTTAAGCAATATGCAGTAAGTGACACTAGCTTCTAGACTAATACTTAAGGGGGATTGCCCACAATTATTACCTTATAGTGGGCCTTCGCCCGCTTATAACCCACAGTTCAAATAACCCCACCTTACTCCGAATATCACCGGCCAGCTTTACCAAGAGAAATGCAGAGTATATTATCTTACTGTGGGGGGTCTGGGCCAGAGACGAATCCACAGTACGTCGGGAAGCCTCTGTGGTTCTTGGTTCCCAGGCAAGTATTTTGAAGACACGTGGGAGACCGAGCTCCAGCTCTTAGTACCCTGTTAACACCACGGTGTCCAAGTCAAGAAGGAGGACTAGCGCTCTCTCCTGCTTAGATTCAAGTGTGGAGCTGCTAGTTCTCGTTAGCTAACATAATCTAATGTTCCTATTTAAGGCTTATATCTACCTATATTAGGGTGCTAGAGCTACAGTATTAATATCTAACGTTGCCTTAATAATCCTACTATTAGTTTCTAACTGTACAAACTTGCCTAGGTGTTCCTAGGTGAATAAATCTATCAATTAAAATGTACATAATAGTTACCTTCGTCAACTTGGATGTGTATGTTTTGTTTTGGTTGGGTGTGTGGGTTCCTGAACTCCGAGGGCCGACCCGTGGTATGTTTAAGGCTCCTTACGGCTCACTTACCCTGTGGAACTCGAGTGACCCAAAAAGTTTCCACATAAGTTGTCAAATGAGAATTTGACAACATATCTACCCTAATAAATTTAGAATTTAACTCCTTAAAATCAAGATTTGTTCCCATATATTTTTTGAGTACAATTATTTTTCAGGCGATATCTTAGAAACTTCTACAAAGACTGCATAATAACAAACGTCTACAAAGACTGCATAATAACAAACGTCTACAAAGACTGCTTACTAACAAACGTCTACAAAAACTGCATAATAACAAACGTCTACAAAGACTGCATAATAACAAAGCCATATATCAGATTTTGTCTTGAGAATCTGTGAATTATTCAGAAAAATAAAACCGAACACTAAGGAGTCTTCGCCCCAGTCCTTTAGTTAGTGTTGTAGAAGATAAGATCAGAGGCTTCACGAATTCCATCTTGCATTTGAATACAAATACAATAACCCGCTGTATTTCTTATAACTAAATTTAGTTCATATTTTACTATTTATTTTAGAAGTTTGCTTTTGGAATTACGTTTATTATTATTACAGATTATAAGATTAGGGAATCAACTTTGTATGTGATGATAGTTCACTTGTGAAATGGTTAGGGTTCATGTAGTGATCTTGGGTTTAGGTGAGACTCTCACTCAGGTGAAAAGTGCCTAAGATGTCTGACGTAAATGTCCACATATTACTTATGTCAATGGCGAGCCACTTGTGGCGAGTGGAAGGCGTGGGAAGGAAAATGTGGCATGTGAGTTGTGGGAATAAAGGCGGTGCATATCAATGGTGGGTGTGGTCTCCCTCGTCACATTGTGTCCTGCTGCAGCCATGACCGGAGTCCTCACCAAGACCCTCCTGCTGGGGGTGACAACCCTCGCCCTCCTCCACACAGGTTACTAGTTCATGAAGACTTACTGTCGTGGTTTAATTTACATCTTTGTGCTCTGAGACGCACTTCGCAAAACACTTCTTCTAAAAAGGCTAACATTAAAGAAGCGATGATTTAACCACAATGATTGAGATAAAAGAGTCCTGTCACGTCTCCAGTATTCTATCGTCGCTTGAAGAGACATCTGATAATGAGAGAGATATAGAAATTTTCTACTGTTCATCTTTCCTCATTTCCTTCTTGCAGGATGGACAGAGAGATGCGAGTTCGTCGAAATCACGGACGAGTGGACCTACAACTACGCCGCCACCTTCAGTGCCCCAGCTCCTGCAGACTTCTCAGGCCTCGTCGTAGACTTGTATTTCAACAGACCTGTGGATTCTATTGACGTAAGTTTGGAGGCAGCCTCGCGATAGTACCTTTATAATGAATTGTCATAAACTCCACTCTTCTTACACTGTACAAAAATATATATTTTTTTTTACGGACAAAAATATTTTTTTAAAGCATCTACTTAACCAGGTATTCATAGTGAATCCCGTGTATAGCTGAACACTTCGTATATGATCAAACTTAAAGTGACAGTTAAGGGATTTATATACACAGAGGTGTATAAACTGAGATTTTACTAAAATCCTTATTTCAAGAGTTAAAGTATATTTGGTGTTATTCTTCTAGTGAATTGAGACCTTCATTGCTTACGTGCGGTCCATAGACTTAACACTCTAACTGGTCGTTCACAGTTCTACCAGGGAACGGTGGAGAAGGTGGACGACCATCACTTCATCCTCACGGACGACAGTCTCTCAGGCATGGCCGGCACCATCGTTGAGTGCAAGTTCCAGGCTCACTTCCCTGAAGCCCAGGCGGTGGTCACCGCCGCTACTATAAATGGAGTACCAATCTGTGGCGAGTATCAGCTTATACCTCACTTCTGGTTCTTAAGAAGGTCTATTTCTGGTGCCCGCTCCCTCCCTCTTCCTAATACAATAATAATAATAATATCTTTATTTACTACAAGTACATGTACAAGGTATACAGGCCTAACTAACATCAATGACATACGACTATATAGAAAGACCCTTGTTATGCAGAGCATTTCGGGCAAATTAGGTCCTTGTCCCAGGATGCGACCCACACCAGTCGACTAACTCCTAGTTACCCATTTTACTGATGGGTGAACATAGACAACCGGTGTAAAGAAACACGCCCAATATTTCTACCCGCACTGGGAATCGAACACTGACCCTCGCCGTGTGAAGCGAGAGCTTTAGCGATCAGGTTTTATCCTTGAGTGACCTTTGCTTCTGTCTCAGGCAAGGTCACTTTTCACAGTTTAGAATATTACTTTCCTTGGACTTGCACTACGTGGTGCGTGGGTTATCCCTCTCCATATATGCAGTGACCGAAACACTTCCAGATTTCTTTCAAACGGTCTTCCACAATTACCCCTTCAACGCATACCACAGGCTCAAAACTTTTCATTTTAGACTTGAGATTTGTGATGGTGTTGAGACCTCAGTGGCCTTTTAGGGAACCTTTGTTATCTTGAATGAATTGATGATTTTTCAGTTATAAGATAAATTTTCAACCATTTTTCGATTGCACGTATTTGTTATTTTAATATAAGTAAGAACGATTTAAGTCTCACCGCATATTTAATAGATATTTATGTCGTATGTTGTTTCGTTGAAAGATTTTGCATGGAACAGAGAGTTGGATAATCTTGCTGCTCAGGCGCTATGTAAATCCACCAGTCCATCACATTCATGGTCCTTCCTGAGCCGTGCTACTCACTTCATCATGCTTGTAAACGGCTCGGTGATACCGGCAACCTGTATAAAAGGGCACTTGTGTACAGTGCAGAATATTTAAGGAAAAACGTCTCGCCATGAGTGGCTTCATCAGTCCAAATGATGAAGCCACTCGTGGAGAAACGTTTCCTTCAATAAATGTCCTGAATTGCAAAAGACTCGGCAGGCGATGTAACATCCCCCCAATGAAAAGCAGGGGTGCCACTAGCACGTTGAGGGACAACACAATAAGTTTCAGGGGCCCAAGATTGTTCAACTGCCTCCCAGCATACATCAGGGGGATTACAAACAAACCCCTGGCTGTCTTCAAGCGGTCACTGGACAGGCACCTAAAGTCGGTACCTGACCAGCCAGGCTGTGGTTCGTACGTTGGACTGCGTGCGGCCAGCAGTAACAGCCTGGTTGATCAGGCTCTGGTCCAACATGAGGCCTGGTCACAGACCGGGCCGCAGGGGCGTTGACCCCTGGAATTCTCTCCAGGTAAACTCCAGGTAATTGTACATAAGTGTCCTTTTCCACCCTTCGCCATCCTTCCTTGTCCCATGCGCTGGGAAGCTAGTCTGTCCCACACCCGCATCTCTTCCGTACAGCGGTAGCACCAAATGAACTTATGACGGTGTGTATCAGACTCCATTAAGTGAGCTATTAAATGTTTACCATCCACACAGAGGAAGGCTGGACCACTGTGCCTCCCCTGCAGGACCCCTGTGATCCCACCGGCATGAAGCCTTATGACTATGCTCAGGTAAGTTAGCAGAGAGAGAGAGAGAGAGAGAGAGAGAGAGAGAGAGAGAGAGAGAGAGAGAGAGAGAGAGAGAGAAGAGAGAGAGAGACAGAAAAGAGAGACAGAGAGAGAGAGAGAGAGAGAGAGAGAGAGAGAGAGAGAGAGAGAGAGAGAGAGAAAGCTGTTAAAAAATATCGTGTTAAATGCATAATAAGAACTCTTCCCAAAAAAACTAAGATGTGCTTTAAAAAATATTGACGACATAAAGTCTTGAACACTATTTCTCATTCGCGTCACCCATTTCACATGTATTTCCTCCCTTCCTTCACCTGGCCCCTCGCTTTCCTCACTGAATCTCTTACTTCCCTCCCAGTGTACACCTCTGAGCCTCACTTCTGCTGCAGGTGTTGTGTATGGGAATCCTCTTCTACGAGGCTGAGAGGTCTGGCCACCTGCCTGCTGATCAGAGAATCACCTGGAGGTACGACTCTGCTCTCGACGACGCCTCCGACGTGGGTCACGACCTCACTGGTGGATACTATGACGGTAAGGTGAACAGAAAGACAGAGAAAATATTAGACAGACGTCAATAAAAGGCAATAAATCTGTTGTCCAGTCGAAACCAATAGATCCAGCCCGTCCTCCTATGATTAAGATATTTTACTTAATATTTATTAGATGTCATTTCAACATACATATACGAGCAGTTAAGTATAAAAAAAGTATATGGCATTTGCATGCAGGCACAAACACAATATGTACTTCATAAATGGAGTTATCAACATTTTGTCTGGTGTTCCAATAATAATAATAATAATAATAACAATAATAATAATAATAATAATAATAATAATAATAATAATAATAATAATAATAATAATAATAATAATATAGTTTATTTAGACATGACACATAGTTGTACAAGGAATTATAGCAGTGGGGTGTACATGCCAAAAGCTCCTTGTATGCAGAGCATTATGGGCAAACTTAATATTAACTTAAGATTAATTAGGCTATAACAGATTAGATAGTAAAAAACTACAGTAAACAAGTTACAATATGAGGTACAATTGAGTATTTAAACAATGAAATTTGAACATTACAATTTTGAAGCATTACAGTTTTATAATAGAACAAAATAATCAGTTTACTATATGTAGTATTACAATTTATCAAATCAGATCAAATCAAATCAAATCAATTATTTGTATTGCAATAAGATATCATATGGTCATTAGACGAGTTACAATGAGTACAAGAGAATGGGTTATTCTATTAGGTAATGCTATAAAAACGTAATTTGATAAGGGTGAACTAATTATTCAAATGGGTTATACATCTATGAACTATAAGTTAAGTATGCGAAGTTATTGTTCCTTGAGCATTTATTTATGGGGTTCTGAGGCTAGGGGAGTAACACAGTAATGATATTTTGAGGCAGTGAAAAATGATTTGTTAACTTTGTAGGTAAAATTAAGTACTGTGTATTTAGTTTCGGGTGAGTAGGTGGTTTTTAAGAAGTCTTGAACTGATGTACAGACAGGGTTTCTTTGGTATTTACGGGTAATGAATTCCAAATTTTTGGGCCTTTTATGTGCATTGAGTTTTTACATAGTGTGAGATGGACCCGAGGGACATCAAAGAGTGATCTGTGTCTTGTGTTATGGTCTTGTGTCCTGTTAAGGTTGTTAAGGAGAAGTTTGAGTGGAGGGTTTATGTTTGAGTTTAGTGTTCCATGCAAGTAGTAGGAACAATAATAAGTATGGATGTCTTGCATGGTGAATAGGTTTAGACTTTTGAATATTGGTGGAGAATGTTGTCTGGAGTGGGAATTTGTTATCATTCTGACTGCTGCCTTTTGCTGGGTTATTAATGGTCTGAGATGATTTATTGTTGTTGAGCCCCATGCACAGATTCCATAGGTGAGACAGGGGTAAATGAGTGAGTGATACAGGACAAGGAGAGCTGGTTGTGGAGCATAGTACCGTATCTTCGATAGTATGCCTACGATCATGGAGATTTTCTTGGAAATTTGTTGTATATGTGCCTGAAATTTGAGGCCACTGTCAAGGTGGATTCCTAAGAATTTTCCTTCTGTGAGTCTTGTGACAAGTGATCCGTTTATCATTATGTTAAGTGGTACATTTGTAGCTCTGTTCCCAAACTGAATGAAATAGATTTTGTCAATATTGAGAGTAAGTTTGTTAGTCATCATCCAGGTAGATATTTTCTGTAATTCAGCATTTACAGTGTTAGCTAATATGACTGGGCTTGGGTGAGAGAAGACGTATGTAGTGTCATCTGCAAATAGTATGGGTTTGAGTAGTTGAGATGCATTTGGTAGGTCGTTTATGTAAATGAGAAAGAGGAGTGGGCCAAGGACACTTCTCCCCACTTACTCCCCGAAAGATTTATTATCAACTAATTATACTCAAAACAACGAAACCTAATCTTAGTAATGTTTCTGGAGAAATCATTCGAAAAAAATATGTAAGACGCTAATGGTTTCATTAATATGTTATGAATACGTATGCGACTTAAGTCTGCGGTCAAAGCTGCACTTTGACTTGTACGTCTGATGGACTCCAATCTCTTGTCTGCCACAGCTGGGGATCACGTCAAGTTCGGTGGGGGATCATCGACTTCGCTGATGGATACGAGGCTGCAGGTATCTATCTATTCGAATTAATATTCTTTATTAAAATCTTTGTTGCAAATGAAAAAAATCAGGTACAAATCGATTCGAAGAAAGTCAGGTTCAGGAGATTAAATAAAGGTTAAATACAGATAAACATGTTCTTATTTATGTTGCTGTTGTCAGCCAGTAATAAATCATTGTGTGCGGATCTAAGCTTTAACCTGTTTTAATTCATTCCACACAAAGATTCCTTGGAAAATGTAGTTTTCGTGACACGAGGGAAAATGTGTGCGTTTTCATAAATGCATATACTATAGAACATAGAACATACAGTACTATATCCAGAGTACATAAAAGTGGTTTCTTGCTGACAGGTCAGGTGGAGTACGGACGAACAGCTGTCAAGTGGGCCACGGACTACTTCCTGAAGGCTTACACTGCCCACTGGGAGTTCTACGGACAGGTACATCACCTTCACTTGTTGGTCATTTTCTTTTGTGGGACGTCAGAAATCACTTGAACAGAAAGACGAAAAACAAGTAAGAACGATCTGTGTATTTCTGTCTCTGTCAAAGAGCCTCAGCAGTCTCTGGCTGCTACTTGTTCTCCAGTTAGAGCAACTACTCTCACACGAACTGGCCTACCAACATTTCTGCACACTCAAAATGCCACAGAAATTTTAATATTAGTTATTCTCGATTTGGTTAGAGTTAGGTTAGATTAGCATAGGCTAATGTATGTTAACTTATACTTATACATACTTTCCTCAGGACGTTAATAAAGATGTTTGACTTACGTCTGGTAGCGCGGGGCGAACCTCCCCATTCCTAGCGTGCATTTCCTCGCGTATAAATGGAGAACGCACTTGACAATTTGACAGCTATCTCTGGATATAATAACCGAGAGGTGTATGCCTCTCACTGTATATACACTCAGAGTTTATTTTTAAGGGTGAAAGTATTCTTGACTGGTGGTGAACAGGTTACATGGAGCCTCGTGTAGTCGATAGCATTTAAACCCCATTAACCAACCTTCTAATCAAGGCTGAAATACACTCACGTCTCTCTCACCTGTGTCTCATATGTGTAGGTTGTTTCTCACTTGACATTCATGCATGAATTTTTGTTTACATATTTTTTTCAGTAAATCAGCAAAAAATCAGGTCATTTTTTTAAAATTTCTTGCCCAAGAGCTGATTTTTTGGCTTTGATTTGGGATGAATTGTCAATAATTATCTGTAGTGTTGCTGGAACATAATAATGTCACCAGAACTTTGAAAAAATGGAGTATTTCGTAAAGTCATTTTCAATTTGTTATTATATAATCATTGGTAATTATCATAGTTGTTCTGTTATTCATAAATTGTGAATTAACAAAGCATTTGCAGAATCGAAGTTGATAAAACAACTAAACTGAGCATAAAGTGACAAGCTTTACATTTAAATATATTTTTAAAAAATTAAAATTAAACAAGCACAAAAAAAATCAGCATTTGAAATATGAAAACATAAACAGCACAAGTGTCGTGCTTGTAACTAACAAAGTTAATTAATAAGTGTCGTGCTTGTAACTAACAAAGTTAATTAATAAGTGTCGTGCTTGTAACTAACAAAGTTAATATATAAGTGTCGTGCTAGTAACTAACAAAGTTAATTAATAAGTGTCGTGCTTGTAACTAACAAAGTTAATTAATAAGTGTCGTGCTTGTAACTAACAAAGTTAATATATAAGTGTCGTGCTAGTAACTAACAAAGTTAATTAATAAGTGTCGTGCTTGTAACTAACAAAGTTAATTAATAAGTGTCGTGCTTGTAACTAACAAAGTTAATTAATAAATGTCGTGCTTGTAACTAACAAAGTTAATTAATAAGTGTCGTGCTTGTAACTAACAAAGTTAATATATAAGTGTCGTGCTAGTAACTAACAAAGTTAATTAATAAGTGTCGTGCTTGTAACTAACAAAGTTAATTAATAAGTGTCGTGCTTGTAACTAACAAAGTTAATTATTAAGTGTCGTGCTTGTAACTAACAAAGTTAATTAATAAATGTCATGCTTGTAACTAACAAAGTTAATTAATAAGTGTCGTGCTTGTAACTAACAAAGTTAATTAATAAATGTCGTGCTTGTAACTAACAAAGTTAATTAAGCAAAAAAATAAGTGTCGTGCTTGTAACTAACAAAGTTAATTAATAAATGTCATGCTTGTAACTAACAAAGTTAATTAAGCAAAAAAAATGTGTCGTGCTTGTAACTAACAAAGATAATTAAGAAATGTCGTGCTTGTAACTAACAAAGTTAATTAAGCAACAATAAGTGGCGTGCTTGTAACTAACAAAGTTAATTAATAAATGTCGTGCTTGTAACTAACAAAGTTAATTAATAAATGTCGTGCTTGTAACTAACAAAGTTAATTAAGCAACAATAAATGTCGTGCTTGAAACTAACAAAGTTAATTAAGTAACAATAAGTGGCGTGCTTGTAACTAACAAAGTTAATTAATAAATGTCATGCTTGTAACTAACAAAGTTAATTAATAAGTGTCATGCTTGTAACTAACAAAGTTAATTAATAAGTGTCGTGCTTGTAACTAACAACGTTAATTAAGCAAAAAAATAAGTGTCGTGCTTGTAACTAACAAAATTAATTAATAAGTGTCGTGCTTGTAACTAACAAAGTTAATTAAGAAACAATAAGTGTCGTGCTTGTAACTAACAAAGTTAATTAAGCAACAATAAGTGTCGTGCTTGTAACTAACAAAGTTAATTAAGCAACAATAAGTGTCGTGCTTGTAACTAACAAAGTTAATTAACTAACAATAAGTGTCGTGCTTGTAACTAACAAAGTTATTTATGCAACAATAAGTGTCGTGCTTGTAACTAATAAAGTTAATTAACCAACAATAAATGGCGTGCTTGTAACTAACAAAGTTAATTAACGAACAATAAGTGGCGTGCTTGTAACTAACAAAGTTAATTAACCAACAATAAGTGGCGTGCTTGTAACTAACAAAGTTAATTAACCAACAATAAAGGTGTGCTTGTAACTAACAAAGTAAAATTAACCAACAATAAGTGGCGTGCTTGTAACTAACAAAGTTAATTAAGCAACAATAAGTGTCGTGCTTGTAACTAGCAAAGGTAATTAATAAGTGTCGTGCTTGTAACTAGCAAAGTTAATTAATAAGTGTCGTGCTTGTAACTAGCAAAGTTAATTAATAAGTAACGTGCTTGTAACTAGCAAAGTTAATTAATAAGTGGCGTGCTTGTAACTAACAAAGTTAATTAATAAGTGACGTGCTTGTAACTAACAAAGTTAAATAATAAGTGACGTGCTTATAACTAACAGTTAATTATACAACAATAAGTGGCGTGCTTGTAACTAGCAAAGTTAATTAAGCAACAATAAGTTGCGTGCTTGTAACTAACAAAGTTAATTAAGCAACAATAAGTGGCGTGCTTGTAACTAACAAAGTTAATTAAGCAACAATAAGTGTCGTGCTTGTAACTAATAAAGTTAATTAACCAACAATAAATGGCGTGCTTGTAACTAACAATGTTAATTAACGAACAATAAGTGGCGTGCTTGTAACTAACAAAGTTAATTAACCAACAATAAGTGGCGTGCTTGTAACTAGCAAAGTTAATTAACCAACAATAAGTGGCGTGCTTGTAACTAACAAAGTTAATTAATAAGTGGCGTGCTTGTAACTAACAAAGTTAATTAACAAGTGGCGTGCTTGTAATTAACAAACTTAATTAATAAGTGGCGTGCTTGTAACTAACAAACTTAATTAATAAGTGACGTGCTTGTAACTAACAAAGTTAATTAACCAACAATAAAGTTGTGCTTGTAACTAACAAAGTAAAATTAACAAACAATAAGTGGTGTGCTTGTAACTAGCAAAGTTAATTAAGCAACCATAAGTGGCGTGCTTGTAACTAACAAAGTTAATTAAGCAACAATAAGTGTCGTGCTTGTAACTAGCAAAGGTAATTAATAAGTGGCGTGCTTGTAACTAGCAAAGTTAATTAATAAGTGGCGTGCTTGTAACTAGCAAAGTTAATTAAAAAGTGGCGTGCTTGTAACTAGCAAAGTTAATTAATAAGTGGCATGCTTGTCACTAACAAAGTTAATTAAGCAACAATAAGTGGCATGCTTTTAACTAACAAAGTTAATTAAGCAACAATAAGTGGCGTGTTTTTAACTAACAAAGTTAATTAATAAGTGGTGTGCTTGTAACTAACAAAGTTAATTAATAAGTGGCGTGCTTGTAACTAGCCAAGTTAATTAGGCAACAATAAGTGGCGTGCTTTTAACTAACAAAATTAATTAAGCAACAATAAGTGGCGTGCTTGTAACTAACAAAGTTAATTAATAAGTGGTGTGCTTGTAACTAACAAAGTTAATTAATAAGTGGCGTGCTTGTAACTAACAAAGTTAATTAATAAGTGGCGTGCTTGTAACTAGCAAAGTTAATTAAGCAACAATAAGTGGCGTGTTTTTAACTAACAAAGTTAATTAAGCAACAATAAGTGGCGTGCTTGTAACTAACAAAGTTAATTAATAAGTGGTGTGCTTGTAACTAACAAAGTTAATTAATAAGTGGCGTGCTTGTAACTAGCAAAGTTAATTAAGCAACAATAAGTGGCGTGCTTGTAACAAAGTTAATTAAGCAACAATAAGTGGCGTGCTTGTAACTAACAAAGTTAATTAATAAGTGGTGTGCTTGTAACTAAGAAAGTTAATTAATAAGTGGCGTGCTTGTAACTAACAAAGTTAATTAAGCAACAATAAATAACGTGCTTGTAACTAGCAAAGTTAATTAAGCAACAATAAGTGGCGTGCTTTTAACTAACAAAGTTAATTAAGCAACAATAAGTGGTGTGCTTGTAACTAACAAAGTTAATTAATAAGTGGTGTGCTTGTAACTCACAAAGTTAATTAATAAGTGGCGTGCTTGTAACTAGCAAAGTTAAATAAGCAACAATAAGTGGCGTGCTTGTAACAAAGTTAATTAAGCAACAATAAGTGGCGTGCTTGTAACTAACAAAGTTAATTAAGCAACAATAAGTGGCGTGCTTGTAACTAACAAAGTTAATTAAGCAACAATAAGTGGCGTGCTTGTAACTAACAAAGTTAATTATGGGGCAATGGTGTGATGGTCTTTTTTTATATAAATAAGGTTTCAAGGCCTTATATTATATTTAATTTTTTTACGAGGTGGATAATTAAGCCAGGTCAAGACCTCGGTTGACCCTCCACCTTCAAGTGATCGTATGATTGATCTCTTATATGAAACAGAACTTACTTCATATAATCTAAGATATTTATCGCTGACAGCACTGTCATTTACAAAATTGCAAGAACAGGCCATAAAAAGAATGTCACACAGTTGTAAGCTCAGTGGTGCAGCCTAATTCTTCCATCCAAAGAACATTAATTATATGTTTATTTTTTAGTATATAATCTATTCACAACAGACAGTACATATAGCTTACGTTATTTCATGGGTCGTCTTGCTGGCGTCAGTTGAAGGTATGGGAGGACCTAATATGTCGTGGAAAGTTTCTACTGTAGAGAGCAGTATAAAATAAATAGCTGACTGCTTTCATTGAAAAAAAATGACCCTTACTCACTTAACGGGCATCAATTTCTAGTTGCATACTTGCTTCATGCTGTGAATGTTTATTTATTGAAGTCTTTGGTGATGTTTTCTCAGGTTGGTAACGGAGGCTACGACCACAGCTACTGGGGCCGCCCTGAGAACATGACAATGGAGCGACCCTCCATGAAGATCGACGAAGCTGCTCCAGGTAAGCTTAACCTCGCCTCACGTCCTCCTCCAGCTCGTATTTCATTTCTCAGCTCTGTGACTTTGCTTGCATGCATACGCACTGCTAAGAAACAGGCAGACAATAATCTCCCATAAATTCAGCTATAGATACGTTTTTGTTTTCACATACCCAGAATATTGTTGTTCATCAAGTGTGTTTTCCTGTGGTCTCCGGCAGGTTCCGAGCTGGCCGGTGAGACAGCTGCCGCCCTCGCTATCGCCTCCATAGTCTTTAAGGTGCGTAGTATCCATCACACTTCTCTTAATGCTAAGGGCTATGCTATCAACTCTGTTGGGCAAACAACTCTGTAGAGCAAACAACTCTGTAAGGCACACTAGTCTCTTCTCCAAGAAGGTTGTATGACCCTTGCAGTCTAGTGCTTATATTGATAATAATCTGTTTCAAGAGCAACATCTAAACTTAATAAAAAGAGGTAGAACTACGAAAAGTTCTGCTCCAAAAACCAGTCTAGCTCACTTCCCAAATGGCTAGTCCTACCCACGATTGTAGTCATTAATATGGCCAGGACTCTCACTATAAAAAAATTACACTCTTGATCATGCCTCAGACACATAAACAGTTGGTAAGTAAGTAAGTAAGTAAGTAAGTTTATTCAGGTATACACAAATACATTTACATAGATTATCATACATAGCAGCATATGTGTAGAGAACCTAGGATAACCCAAAAAGTCAGAGTGACTTATTTCCATTGGGGTCCTTTTAGTACCTTAATATTATACATTGTAGGAGATATATGTTATTATATTATAAAGGATATATGTATACTAGGAATAAGGTAAAAAAGAGTTATTTACATTTACATGTGTGTTAGTTAGAAAAATAAAAAATCATTCTCCTCCCTTGAACTGGCTCATGCTACGACTGCCTTTGACATGTGCAGGCAGTCTGTTCCATTCTTTTATTGCTGTACAATAAAAGGTGTTTGAAGCCTGGACACTGACTGTGGGAACTACAAAGTTGTGTCTCTCCCCTAGTACTATGTCTGCTTTGGTTCCCAACCTTGACAAAATTGACAGCAAGATATTCTGGACACTGTTTGTGAGCAATTTTATAAACTTGATTTAACTTAAGTTGTTTTACTCTGTCTTCAATATTCAGCATATCCAATTGTTGTAATTCATCCTGGCCTACATGCTCTCTTGGACCCAGGTCCAGGATGAATCTTACCATTTTGTTCTGGGTGATTTGCAGTTTATCTTTCAGTTTTTTTGTCAAGGCAGAGTACCATGAAGAGCAAGCGTAGTCAATATGACATTGTATAAGGGCTAGACATAGGGTCCTGCGAGCCTCAGTAGGTAGACACTGTGCTTGTCTGTAGAGGAACTTCAGTCTGGCATTCGCTTTCTTTACTACACTGTTCCCTATCAATTCTCCTGACATGCATGGGTCAAAGGGGATTCCCAGATATTTTACTGAGGAAACTGAAGTGATGGATTCTCCATTACACCGGACATTAAAATTATTTACCCTTCTCAGTTTATATTTCGTGCCAAAGAGTATGGCTTCTGTTTTCCCGAGATGTAACGATAGTTTGTTGTCTACTAACCATTTGCTGCAGGACTCCAGTTCCAGTGTTAATACATTAGCTATATATTGTGGGTCTTTACCTAACACTAACAGAACACTGTCATCCGCATACAGTAGGAGTTTGCACTTGACACTGATGGACATATCATTTACATAACACAGGAATAATAAAAGACCCAGAATACTACCTTGGGGAACTCCACATGCTATCGGCAGTGGTTCTGATTCCGTTTTGTTGATTTTGACAATTTGTTTCCTGTTGCTAAGATAGGACTTAAACCAGTCTGTGGAACCTATGCCGATAGCTTGAAGTTTCCTACATAATATATTGTGGTTGACAGGATCGAAGGCTTTTTGCAAGTCTAAAGTTACCATTCCTATGAGGTTCCCTATAGACATTTCAGTTCTCATGTAATCCATCAGATTAATTTGGGAGGTGTCGGTTGAGTAAGATCTCCTAAAGCCTGATTGGTAACTATGCTTTTTCTCTCCCTCGCGAAGTCTAGCTGTCTCTGCTGTTTCGATATTTATTTTTATTATTAAGCAGCAAATAATTAAAACATTGACAATATACCTCACCACCACTATTACTATCACCTTTACCACAAACCACCACCACCCCTACCTAACCACTATCTCTCATCCAGGAGGTGGACCCAGCCTACTCAACTAAGGTCCTGGGGGTCGCCAGTGAGCTGTACGAGTTTGCTGACGCCAAGAGAGAAAATTACCAAGTCTCCATCCCTGACGCAGCAGCTTACTACCAGTGAGTATCTGGCTCTCTGCTGCTCAGGTAATGGGTTGCTGCTGGGGGTCAGGACAGGTGTAAGGGTTCTGGAGCATACTAAGCCAAGCCAGTTAAACGGCATTGTAGAAAGATATTTATCTTAAGTGACGGCTCAACGTCCCCGCAGCCACCCCCGGTCGTTCCTTCAAGGACCTGTATATGTTCCAGCCATGGGCTGTGGGAATTCAAGTAATGAGTAAATAATTGCCCCAAAGGAGCGCATATTTCAGCATTTCACTTGAACGTAATGCTGAATGAAACACTTACTTGTTTGGGCTCAAAAGCCCACACCTCACTGCCGTCTATAGGACAGCCTCAATCCCCTTGTTTATATATAAAACTGCAGTTCCTAAGTTTAACAAGAAAGACTGACACCCACCTTGCTCTGTAAAGTGAGCGGTCTTGCTGACAGCAGTAGTGTCTTTCGTACTGTTGCACTGTCCTTCTCTCAGTCAAGGTTTCACAACATGAACTGTTACACTACACTAAATCAAGGTTTGTCCTTTGCTTCGTGGTAATTTCACAACAGGAAGACAGTTATGCTTCATTGCAATAGTTCTACCATGAATGTTGAGATTGTCACTAAATGAGAAACAAAAATGCGTGGATCACTAGTGTTCTTTGACTGTTCTCCCTAAGTGAAACACGTTTCCCCTTCCGTTTCTTAAAGCAATCTGCCCTGTGTAGTGCCCTCAGCTCTCGCTTTGCTCTCCTTACAAAGGATTTGCTGAATTCAGCGTTATTACTCTTCCTTGCTAAACACTGCAACAGTATTCAATACAAGATAGCAGATTTCTCAACTTAAGACTTATCCAGTGTTTTATGATAGCTTCAACTTGTAAATAAAGTGGTGCAGGATTTCCTGTAATTTTCCTGCTACGGGGAAAGAGTCATTTTTCTCATTTCACTGTCACTCGTATTACACTGCTCCACAGTGGTGGCGCGACTGGTACACGTTGGTACTACATCTGCTTCACATTAAACTGTTGATCAGGAAGCAAGACGCCATTTGCCCCTTCCGGGAGGGTTGAGTCCCTGAAGTCCCTTAGGGGGGCTGAAAGGGGCTGAAGAAGCTGATACTCTCCTTCCTGGAGAAATTTTCTCCACAACTATTGAAGTGTCAAAGGTCATTATGATACGCATGTTTGTGCAATTGCCTACGAGTTTGCAGAAAATGAGCTCTAGCTCTTGGTTCCTCCTCTGTTGACCAGCTGACTTGAAATTATTTCGTTTCCCTGCTCTCACGGGAGGTTCCTTGATGCTGCTGAGGGGCTCTTGATCAAGGAATTGAACTTTCTCTCTCCTTCCTTGGATCAAACCCGATTCCTCAGGCGCTGTATGACCCCAACGGGCTTAGTGCTGTCCCTAAATATAATCATATTCATAATGTTGACGATAAAAATAATACTGCTAATAATAATAATAATTATTAATAATTAAAATAGTAGTAAAAGCAATAATAATTTGTATGAAGCCTTTGTCCATAGTCATTGTTCATTTCATTCCATATTTTTACGTCTCTTATTGTAAAAAAGTGTTTCTGTTGCTGATAGAGTTTGTACCACCCAACCTTGTCCTCTTGTGCTTCCTGCATCCTTGGTCGACAGCCCATGAATATCTACGTTATTTATTGTCAGGAGTATTTTGTATGTCCTGATCATATTCCCTCTTCTTGTTTTCCATTCAGGATTATTATCTCGCCTCTTTCCTAAGATCACATCCTCCTCACATCTGACACCATTTTGCATGCACTTATTTGGCCCTGTTATTTACGCAGTGTAAGTTCAACGGGGGGACTAAATTCTCAAGACTGGATTGTATACATACTGAAAAGACTGTTGGAGGGAGGTAAAGAGGTGTGGGAGTAAATTGTAGCGGTGTGGGAGTGGGTTACAATGATGTGGAATTGAGTTGTAAGGGATGTGGGAGTGAGTTTTATGAGTAAGGAAAAGAGTTGTAGGGGTGTGGGAGTAAGTGGAAGTGACTCATGAAATCGTAATAACACATCTGTTCCGTGTTTGTTTGTTTGTTTTTTTAAGTGGGATTGAGTTCTAAAGGTACAGTTTTCCTAAATACTGGAGTTCAACTTTTAGTAGCAGGTTCACAAACTTAAGTAACAAAAACAGATGTTTCTCAGCTCCATATAGAGCAACTTCAAGGCCCAGAATTTGGAGATGAGTAGTAGAGCCAAGAACTGGAGATGAGTAGCTAGGTCGGGAGCTGCAAATGTATTAAGGCTAGGAGTTGGACATGTGTTGTAGGACCAAATGTTGGACACGAGTAGAAGGGCCAGGAGTTGGACACGAGTAGAAAGGCCGGGATTTGCACACATGTAGCAGGGCCAGGAGCTACTGTATAGCTACATGCAGTTAATTTCCACTTCCTCATCCCAACTGGTCGTATTGTATGCAGATCGTTCAGTGGGTACTACGACGAGCTGTTGTGGGCAGCTCTCTGGCTCTACCGAGCCACAGATGACGCCACCTACCTGGACAGGGCTCGTGGCCACTACGATGAGATCCCCACCTCCCCTAACAACCGTTTGGTGCAGTTCTCCTGGGACGACAAGAGGGCCGGTGCCTTCGTAAGTACAGTACCTCTGCCGCTGGTAGCACACTCACTGTGATCCTTTTTCTAAGTCTAAGTTAAAGTCCCTGTAAGACTTATTTGAATCTTTTTAAAAATGTGATGCACAGCTTTTACTATAAGAGACCGTGAAGCATCAACTCATGATCCGGTACTTTCAAATCTTTTCAGGATAATTTTAACCACATGTAAACAAATACAAATAACAAAAAAGGCACAATACCGTGACTGGAACAATACACACAACCCGCACATATAAAGAGAGAGCTTACGACGACGTTTCGCGACTTGGACCATTTACAAAGTCACACTAACCACAGAGACAGAGGAAGGGTATTTATAGGCGGCAGACGGGGAGGGTACAAGAGAGTGGGGAAATGTAGGAGTAGTGGTAGTAGTGGTAGTAGTAAAGGAGTAGTAAAGGTAGTAGAGTAGACAGTCATATGGGAAGGAGCACTGCTATGAGGCTAGCGACCCGCAAGGAGAAGTACGAGAGGAAGAAAAGCGAAAAATGAAGGAAAATACAAGGCAAAAGAAAGAACAGAAAGAAAGGAAAACCCAAGGAAAAAGGAGAAGGGGAAGATAAGACAGGGAAGGAATCAGGTTAAGTCACGGGTGTTCTGAAGTTTAGAGCATTTAACAATGTAATGAGAGGAAAGCATCAACAGAGACAAGCCAGGGCTAAGATTCATACAGGGAAAGTTGTGTATAAGGGAGGATTCAACCAGGCGGCGACTACGTCTACCCTACGTCTAACTTTCATAGTCGCCGCCTGGTTGAATCCTCCCTTATACACAACTTTCCCTGTATGAATCTTAGCCCTGGCTTTGTCTCTGTTGATGCTTTCCTCTCTCATTACATTGTTAAATGCTCTAAACTTCAGAACACCCGTGACTTAACCTGATTCCTTCCCTGTCTTATCTTCCCCTTCTCCTTTTTTCTCCTTGGGTTTCCTTTCTTTCTGTTCTTTCTTTTGCCTTGTATTTTCCTTCATTTTTCGCTTTTCTTCCCTCTCGTACCCCTTGCAGGTCGCTAGCCTCATAGCAGTGCTCCTTCCCATATGACTGTCTACTCTACTACCTTTACTACTACCTTACTACTACCACTCTACCACTACTCCTACATTTCCCACTCTCTTGACCCTCCCCTGTCTGCCTGCCTATAAATACCCTTCCTCTGTCTCTGTGTGTTAGTGTGACTTTGTAAATGGTCCAAGTCGGGCCGAAACGTCGTCGTAGCTCCTCTCTTTATATGTGCGGGTTGTGTGTGTAAACAAATACAGTAAAGAAAAACAAAAAGATTTACAAAGCGTTCTTCCCTGACAGAGCTTGGGGACACTGTTGGACCCGGAGTTCACAGAATATGCAACAGGTATCCAAGGTTTCTTCGACTGCGTGAAGCACGAGGCGCCCTACACTCCAGCTGGTCTTGTTTACCTAGACACCTGGGGACCCAATTGTCACGCAGCCAACGTGGCCTTCCTCATGTTCTGGGTAATATTTGATTCTTGTATTCCTCATATTCTTGGTAACAATAACAGACTTATTTTCTTTATGTTCTGGTAATATCTGATTCTTGTATTCCCATAGTATTGGTAACAATAACACTTTTTTACAGTACTCATGTTCAGAGCCGGATTAAGATTTGGTAGGCCCCTGGGCTACAGGTACTGGTAGGCCCCTGGGCTACAGGTACTGTGAGAACCCCAGTGATATTTTCAAATGGAAAAACGTTTAAGAAATATTAAATTTATTTTTGCAAGACTAACCACCGATGTCCAGAACTGTTCTCATGTTCTGTAATCCGTGTAGAGGCATGTTTCCAGTCTGAAAATTCACCTACGGAAAACTGGGGTTTTGATCCATGTATACTATCAAAGAAAACGCAAGGAAAACAATATACATTTCCTGTTGAGGGAGAATACATTCCCTTTTAATATTCTCGCCAGTTATATGATTTCGGAATATCAATGAATGAGTATATTTTCTTTTCTGATCAGAGTATTGTCTTTCGGATACAGAAAAGTCATCACCATGGTGCTGGCATTTCACAGGACCTTGTTTACACCAAACGTCAAGTACGTCCTCTGTTATATTTGGGTTTGTCCACAAACCAATGTCATCTTGATACTCAAATTCCGGGTCATCTTTCTTCTAGTGAATAAGCTAAGGTTGCTGAAGCTAAACTCCTGTGACATTGGTATCATCAGAGACAACTTGAACTTCTAGTGTCTCTTAACATCATAATCACTGGATTTAGATGCATTTGTTGTCTGCTCTGTTTGCTGTTATATTGCTTCATTGCGTTTTAACCCAAGATCATATATTCAGCCATCATTAAAAAATGGTAAAATGAAAATCATATAAAAAAGAAGGTAAGCCTTTGCCGCTAGGCTTGACAAGTTGACACAGTGACACTGTTCTATAAGACCTTAGCAAACCGAATAAAGCCCGCCTTAATGGGATCTACTCTTAAATTTTAATCACATCAGTCAACAGTTCATCATACACGTGATGTAATAACATACTATAATCATAAACTTACAGCAGTGACTGTGAACAATCTCTGGAGGCCCTCCAGCTGGCGGAGGATCCTGGGCTGCAGCACCTGGAGGCCCTCCAGCTGGCGGAGGATCCTAGGCTGCAGCACCTGGAGGCCCTCCAGCTGGCAGAGGATCCTGGGCTGCAGCACCTGGAGGCCCTCCAGCTGACGGAGGATCCTGGGCTGCAGCACCTGGAGGCCCTCCAGCTGGCGGAGGATACTGGGCTGCAGCACCTGGAGGCCCTCCAGCTGGCGGAGGATCCTGGGCTGCAGCACCTGGAGGCACTCCAGCTGGCGGAGGATCCTGGGCTGCAGCACCTGGAGGCCCTCCAGCTGGCGGAGGATCCTGGGCTGCAGCACCTGGAGGCCCTCCAGCTGGCGGAGGACCCTGGGCTGCAGCACCTAAAGCCCATGTCTTAATCCTGCCCTGTTCATGGATTTCTG
>WNWK01009103.1:21317-79335 GCA_009830355.1 Cherax destructor | reverse complement strand
GTTTACATCTCTTTTCGTCCTCCATCTTCTGCGGCTTCGCATTCTATTCCCCAAACCTCGGCAAGCATCCTCAGAAGTGCGTGCCTTGGTGGTCTCCTACTTGTGCTCGGGCAGTGCGTTTGAAATGCGCTGCATGGGGCATATCAGTATAACAGAACCACAGAGACTCCTTGATTTCAAGCAGAAGAGAGCTATTGCTCGCCGTGTCATACGTGATGCTAAACGCACTTGCTGGCGAGAATGTTTCTACTGTCACTTCGGCTTCCTGGATGAGTGCAGTCTGGAAGAAAGTCGGAAATTGAGTGGTAAATTCTCCCCGACCCGGCTCCTGTTCTTCAGGTTGCTGGTGTCAATATACACACCCTCTTGCCGTTGCCACTGAAATTGGTAATCATCTCGTCCGCATCTCTCAGGGGCTCCATCTATGCCCCTCGTTCCTTTCTTCTAAGTCTGCCAGCGAGTTAAAGCCCTTAGATTTTTCTTCTCTTAGAGAAGAATCCTATAATGTGCCTTTTACCCTTCAAGAACTGGAGGCAACAAGCCAACCATATCATTCTTTAGTGCGTATACACTGAGAGTTCACCAGACGATACCAGGTTATGCCTGTATCGTATAAAAATATATCAGTCATAAGCCCGGTTATACCAAAATTAAGCCAGGATATACACCAGTCATTACCCTGGTTATACCAATTTCAGGCCAGGATCTCGGTTGCTGGGGAAAATAACCTTTGTGATGCTTCAGGTGCAGAGGTACAATCATCTCAGCGCCTGATGTCACTTTAAAAAATTATAAGGCATCTGGAACGGTTGGGGTAAAGAATAAACATATCTCAACGAGGTCGTTCACCCTAGTCGTTCTTGGAATGTAAAAGCTGATTCCGAGCCCCAAGAAGTTGTTAGCTTGTGTGAATGTTTGCGTGTTGTTATTTTATTGTGAATTAATATTGTATAAATTTTTGTATATTGATGAAGCAGGAGGAGGCGGGGTCATAGTGGTATCATCCACTAGTCGAAGTAAGTCCTTGTCCAAAGGTTTGGACAAATGTTGAAGAATCCCTTTGTATCAAGATCCCAAGAAGTTGCTGTGTCAGACAGGATGTAGATGAATGGTTCAGAGAACCGACAAGTTGTTAAATTAGACACATATGCAACACTTGGGTATATAAGCAACTTCTATTTGCCTTTTATTGTATTTACTTCAAGATTGATGGACTGAACACATCGACTCCAGGCCGAGGGACTGATTACCTCAAACTCCTCCTTTTATTACTACTTGATTCAGAGGAAATGTCTCTCGGTCTTCCAACCTTCCTAAGCTCTAGTCCCTCTGGACTCCCTTTGATTCGATGACATGCGGTTAGGACTATGCTTCTGCAAGAGTTCAAGTGGTATTAGTGTCCTGCTTGAAACTGTGTGGTGAGTGTAAGAACCACCAGTCACGTATGTTGTGTGTGGTGAGTGTAAAAACCACCAGTCACGTATGTTGTCTGGTGAGTGTAAGAACCACCAGTCACGGTGGTTCTTACACTCACTGCTTGCACTCTTACACTCCTCTGCTTGCCGATCATCGGCAGCTGGGCCAGACGGCATACATATTCGTATGCTACAGCATTTACATCAGTCTGCTCTTACTGTCCTCTTACAACTCTTTAATCTTATATGGTCGCAAGGAGTTATTCCCCAGCTGTGGAAGTCTGCTATTGTTCTCCCTTTTCGAAAACCAGGTGCTACGGGACGTGATCCCTCTCACTACCGTCCCATCGCTCTTACCAGTGCAGTTTGCAGGTGATGGAACGTCTAGTTAATAGAGCGTTGATGTGGTATTTAGAGACTCAGAGTAGTCTCTCCTAGTCAGTATGGCTTCCCGTAAGGGCCGTTCTGCCATTGACCCCTTGCTGCGCTTGGATACGTATATTCGTAATGCCTTTGCGAATAACCATTCGGTTATCGCTATCTTTTTGACCTTGAGAAGGCATATGATACAACTTGGAGATATAATATCTTGGCCCAGGCCCACTCCTTAGGCCTCGAGGCAACCTACCATTCTTTCTTAAGGCTTTCTTAACTGACAGACATTTCGGGTCGGGTTAGTAATGAACTCTCCCGGAATTTGTCCAAGCTGAAGGTGTCCCCAGGGATGTGTTCTGAGCACAACACTTTTTCTGCTTGCTATAAATAATCTGGCATCTGTTCTCCCATCCAATATTTGGTCATCGCTCTATGTGGATGACTTTGCTATAGCTTGTGCAGGTGCTGACTGTCACCTCATTGCAGTTTCCTCCAGCATGCCATCAACGGGTTTCTGATTGGGCCACCACTCACGGGTTTAAATTTTCTAGTGGCAAACTCATCAAATTACGTTCACTAGACGTTCAGTGGTCTCTGATCATCCATTGTACCTATATGGCTTACGTATCCCAGAACGTGATACAGTCAGGTTTCTCGGCCTCCTGTTTGACCGCAGATTGTCCTGGAAACCTCACATTACCTCTCTGAGGCGACTTGTCATAGCCGGCTGAACCTCCTTAAAACCTCGCGACATCTTTCATGGGGCTGATCTAGAACCCTCCTTCGTCTACATTCGGCCCTAATTCTATCGAAACTCGATTATGGTGACCAGATATATCGGCAGCCTCTCCTGCCACTCTTTCCAGCCTTAATCCCATCCATCACCAGGGATTACGCTTATGCCTTGGTGCTTTTCGTTCTTCCCTGGTTGAAGCCTCTATGTAGAAGCGAACATTCCATCCTTGTCCGATCCCTGCGATGCACATTCGCTATTATGTTCGCTCTCATGACCTCCGCAATCCTTCCATGTATAGGATTGTTACAGATGTTAGTAGGTGCTCTTTATTTGTTTGTCGCCTGCTTACTTGCCCTTTCTCTTCGTCTACATTCACTCCTGTCTTCCCTTCAGCTCCCACCTCTTATGTTCATGTGACATCTCCTTTCCCCTACCCCCTTGGGAAGTTCCTGCTGTCCGTGTCTGTTCTATTCCTCTACCTTGCGCGAAAGCCCAACTACCTACGGCGGCTTCTCGCTCTTTCTTTCTAGACCACTTCCGTTCTCATTCCCATGCCATTGCAGTATACACTGATGGTTCAAAGTTATCTGATGGTGTCGGATTCGCAGCAGTGTTTCCGGACAGCATTGTACGAGGGCATCTATTACCCTCGGCTAGCATATTTACGGCTGAATTGTATGCCATTCTTGTGGCACTTATCCGTATTGCATCTATGCCTGAGTCACCATTTGTGGTCGTTTCAGACTCCCTTAGTGCTTTACAGGCCATCCGTAAAATTGATACACCTCACCCCCTAGTTCTTCGTATCCACCTTTGGTTACGCTGTATCTTTAGCAAGCATAAAGATAGTTTTTTGTTGGGTCCCTGGTCATGTTGACGTACAGGGCAATGAACAGGCAGACACTGCTGCGCGGTCAGCAGTACATGACCTTCCAGTTTCATATAGAGGTGTTCCTTTCACGGACTATTTTGCTGTCATTGCTACCCACCTTCACACCCGTTGGCAACAACGCTGGTCTGACCTGCTGAATAACAAACTTCATTCTATTAAACCGGTTATAGGTTTCTGGCCTTCTTCTTGTCACCAATGTCGAGGTTGGGAGACTACTCTCTCCCGTCTTCGCATCGGCCACACTTGTCTTACTCACGGGTATCTCATGGAGAGGCTCACTGCCCCTCTCTGTGAGCATTGTCAGGTTCCAGTGTCTGTTCGACATATCCTGTTGGACTGCCCACTCTATCAACGAGCACACAGAATTTACCTTCAACGACGTCTTCGCTCTGCGGCCCTTTCTTTACCTTCCCTTCTTGCAGATGGACCCTCCTTTAATCCTGACTCTCTTGTTGACTTTTTGACAGAAACTGACTTACTACACAAACTCTGAAGATTATACCTCTAGCACCTCCCTCAGTCCCTTCTACCTCGATCTCTTGCTACCCTCCACCCCTGCACTACCCACCGTCATCTAGCACTCCATACCCTACTAATCGTCCATCTCCCTCTTACAACTCACTCTCCCTGCATCCTACAATAACCTGCAGCGCTGTATAACCCCTGTGGTTTAGCGCTTCTATTTGATTATAATAATAATAATAATAACCACCATCACCCGTTGCAACAGTTACCTCAGTAGACCTAAAGCCTCCCAACCTATCTAGAGCTCTGTCTACCACCACCGAATTCAATTCTCTTGCCAATTCCCTATCATGACTGAATATTACCCCGCAAATTTTAATCCTATTGACGCACTTCCAGCCTCTCCTACTATCCAATGTCCCTCCCACCCACGCACCTACCCCCAACAGACTTGACTTACTCCTATTTACCCTCATACCCGATGCCTCCCCAAAAATACCCACAATCCTATTCACATTTAATAAACCCTCACTATTACCCACCAGGACGGTCGTATCGTCGACATAGCCTACTATGCCTGACTCACAACCCCTTCCCACCTCCCCATCCCAAACCCCTTCCCTAACCAATCTATAGAAAGGGTCCTACATACACCCAAATAGGATTTGCGACAGAGGACAACCCTGCCGCAAACCCCGTTCATAACTCGCCTGAACCCCCAACTTCCCATTTACCTGCACTCTTACCAACGCCCCATCATAAAGTCCTAACCCACCCCACAATTTCCTACCCCATCAAAACCCCAAACAAAAATTCCCTATCTACGCTATCATATGCAGTTTCCCAATCTAGATCTAGAACCCCTCCTTCCCTCTTGTTTTCTACAAACTCCCTAATCCTCCTATGCCCTGCCCTTATGCTGCGCCCTGGTACTCCATGTTGTCCATCATCTAAAACCTTCTCCAACACCCTCTTCATTCGATTAGCCAGTATCTTTGCAAAGATCTTATAATCTGAGTACAATAATGTGATAGCTCTATAGCCCTCCATCCTATCACCTTCCTTTCCCTTTGGTACCATCACTACCACCCCAGTCCTTTGCTCTTCCTCCATATATCCCCTATCCTTCATGTGATTAAAGATCCGCCCAAAAAAATCTCCTGGTAAGCCATCCACCCCAGGTGCCTTTCCTAACCTTAATCCCTGCACCGTTTGCCATACTTCCTCCTCTGTTATACGTCCTCCTAACCCCTTCCTATCCTCCTCCCCAGGCGTTCCTGCTTCCCCTCCAAAATGATCCTTCGACTTGCCTCGCTCCCACCCATGCTCCTAAACTTGTGCTGAAACCAATACCCTGCATACCCACTCATGCCATCAGTTGTACGTAACACCTGCCCTTGATGATACCCTCCCAGGTCCTCTTCGACCTTCAACGACGAGATAATCATACCCTTCCTACGTTGCCTAAACCTCCTCAAAACAGTACCTGAGGGCCTATCACCCCATAAAACCTCTTCCAATTGACACCTGACCCTGACCGCATGGAATCTTATCATTTTGTATTGTCCCTTAACTGCCCACGTAGCATACCAATTTCTGCCTGATGCCCCGCTCCTCCCTTTCCCCCCACATAACAAGCCCTAAGCTGACTTTCTAGGTAACGTTGCAAACCATACCTATAACCTACCTGCCTCCACCCCAACCCTCTGATAATACTCCCTCACCGCTGCCTTCGCCTGTAAAGACCACCACATCCCCTAACCCTCTGCCTCTCCCCCACACCCCCTCCCACCAGGCCACAAAAATGTCCCTTTCCCCATCCCTCTTTAACCAACATTCAATTTCCAATGACCTGTATAAAACTTGACAGCCCCATCCCAGCTCAACACTGCCACTACACCAAGGTGATCTGAGAATCCAACATAGAGAAGACACACATCCCTTACACTTATACTTGATAAACCCTATCTAGGCGTGCCACATATCCTCTTCTAAAAAATGTATGCTCCACCAAAGCGTTCCTCCCAACAACCACATCCTTGACTCCCACCGCTCCCAACACATCCCTCAAAACTGCAAGTTCACATCCCGATCCTTGAGGCTCTACGTCACGCTTCCGAATAATACAGTTCCAATCACCAGCTACTATTACCACCTCAGGCAATCCCCTTAAAGCATAAACTAAATAATCACGCACAAAAGCTTCCTTCATACTCCTTGCGTTGGCTGCAGGCATATAAACCCCAATGAAACTAACAGGTATGTCACCCCATCTACCCTCACAATCCTCCCATCCCCCACCTCCTCCCAGGACCTCATACGAAAAGGGCTGGTCTCCCTAATACCCACCAACACCCCACCCTTGAGATTCAGAGAACTCCGTGTATAAATTATAACCCCTTAGCAACAATTCCCTACCACACTTAAAATTGTGTTCCTGTAAGATGCATTCGTCAATCCCCTCTCTCCTTAAAGTTGCTTCCACCCATAACCTTTTAACCTATGCCAGAAGGCCATTTTCATTCAGAGTGACACTTGAAGGTTTCATTTGAGGGTTCCCATGATGCTTCACCAATCTAGACCCACCTAGCTTCATCACTAGTCTTCCTCCTCCACCATAACTCCCTCCTACTTTGTCCATGTCTTTACCCTTAACCCTGCCCTTAGCCAAATCTGCCCATACTTTCTTGCCAGTCCTCTGACCTGGCGTCAACACTTCATCCTCCACTGATCCACTGGATCTCTTGCGAGACTCTCCCGCTACCTCCATGACCTCGCCCAATTCCTCACCACTCAAATCCGACACTCCCCTATTTACCACTGCCTCAACCACACACATCTGCACCTGATCACCCATACCATCACCTGCTTCCTTTACACGCCCATTCAGCACTTCACCCGGCTTTGCCACCAAGTTCAGGCAGTCACCCTCCACATAGTCGTCCGCCACTGGCGCTGGGCTATCAAGCATCCTCTGCAAATCATCCATGAGAGGTCCTGATAAGTTGACCAATACATCATCCACCCCCTGCTCCTCACGATCCAGGGAGCCACGGTCTTCATCCGGCTGCGTCACCGGTGGTAGAGATATTACCACTGCCTCTGCTTCCTCCAAGACGTCACTCCACTTGCCAGTACTAATCTGCTCACTGGTAGACGCCGGCTCCTGTTGGTGTACGCCCTCATTCATCAATGCCATCTCCCCTTGTTCCTGCATCACAGCATCATGCTGTCGCTGGGTGGGTGGCCCCCCGTCGGTCACACGCCATAACCATATGTCCCGGCTGCCCACATAGCCATAACCATATGTCCCGGCTGCCCACATAGCCATAACCATATGTCCCGGCTGCCCACATAACCTACACGTTCACACCTGCCCAATGTACGTAACATAGACTTGCGTACGGAAGTCCGGCATAAGAACATATGATGGTATTGGTCTCCTCAATGTAATCTTGAGACTGAACGACCCTTCCGGCATTCCAGCATAGGCCCCCCTGGGCCCACCTCCCGATGTTAGCGGCATGTATCACACCATATGCCTGAAAGACCCTCTTCACATAATTGTATCAGCCTGAAAAGGCAAATTACGTATTCTTATCCAAGTATACGTTGCCGAAACGTCCCGTAACCTCACCCTCAAGCCTTCAGAAACGACTATTTGCTTTTCTTGGGTAAGTGTCAACCACTTGTTCGTATGCTCCACTGGTCACAAATTTCACAAATACCGTAGTGGCTCCATTTTGCGATATGCCATATAAATCTTCCGTGGGTATTCCATAAGCGTCTCAAAGAATGACAGGCAATAATACGTCTGCATTAGAGGGGTAGATGGCTCCAACCAGCGCCTCCGGTACGGTGCCACCATTTTGAAACTAAAGGTTGTGGCCACTGTCCTGTAGTACCGAGTGCAGCATTAAGTGGTTAATGCAATTAAATATTTGCGATGAAGATTTAAATGGAATCTGAGGCATTCATGCGGCATCATACGAAAACTAATATCCAGGGCTCAATAAAAAATAGTAAAGGTATATGTGGGTCTCAGATGGCTTCACATATCGCAGCTGATAGACCTTAATATAAGCGGTGAGTGATTGAGGCATGTTGATGAGAAATGAAAGTAAAAATAAAGATAAGCTGAGTAAGGCCGCTTATGAGAGTCTGGTCGAGTAGGCAGTCAAGAAGTCACATTACGAGGCTCAGACACTAGACTTCCACCAGCAATGAGATAACTCTGAGGCTAAGATATGATTGATTGGCACAAAAAAACAAGTTGACAAGTGATCTGTACAAAACCTCCATGTCTACACTTGTGGCTAGGTAGTCCTTCCAAATATACAGTATTAATAGCACCAGTGGGGATTCGTCATATGTCTAAGAACCGCATCAAGAAACCTCTTGTCCTGTATCCTAACGAATTTTACCTAACCTAACCTCTTCCGCGTCAGTTAGTGACCCCTATCTGTACCTTATGGGCTGAATGGAAGAAAGAACAGCAGTTACCATAAAAGCAGTAAATCTCGTTCAGTAGGTTGAATGTTATCTTTAAGGAATGAGTATGTCGTAAAAATATAACTTTTGTTACGTTAAGGTTAAAACAGGTAGATGTTAAATGACCCAGTACCAAAATGAACCGAATTAATCTGATGAGTCAAGTGAACTACAGAGGCTCTCTAGCTCCCACGAAATCTAAACAACCACCAGGGTAGTTCGTGAAAGGGCCAACAGGCAGCGCAGAAGAAACATACCTCTGCAAGAGAACGCATCCATAGACCAAAAGCCTACATTACGGTAATTCAACATTCACTCTGGAATAAGTATATAAATAAACGAATCTTTTTTTTTTTCATTTAAAGTAGAAAAAACAATTTTATCTGTCCATCGCATTTTTTCCAACATTTGTTCCTAGCATTTGGTTTTGAAATTTAATACCTAGAAAAATACAAAAGTATTGATTTAATTAAGAATAATGTAGTTTCCATACATGTTGCTCTCGTTGTGGTTGTTTGTACTAGTCTTTTTTGTCTTTCTCTTAGTATCATACGTCTCCTTTTCTGCTACTCTTCTACGGTCGTGTGGTAAAGTTCGTGCAGTCTCCTCGTAGCTTTGTGAATGCAAATAACTCTATTCCTGGGCGCTGAGGTTCATCTGGTCCCCGAATCTTAACCACTAATAAACCGTCAGAGCCCCTAAATGCTATGTTTTACCGGATTTGCCTTAAACTCTTATATGGAAGCAAACCTTATCCCTAAAACATTCCCACTTGCATATCATCCTCAAGCTGAAGTAGTTTATTTTAACATGCAACTCATTTAGGCATTCAGCGTTCGTTTGCCACATCCTGCTTTTTCTCCTCGTGTCACTAATGTACACTTGATACCTGCGAGTACCTTGAACATTGGGAGTGTATGAATTGCTCCCTGGTGCTTGTAAATGACTATAGAAGCCCCTTTGTATATGTACTACAGTGTTTTAGATGAGCCATACCCTAAGGCTTCCACTTCTTATCGTAGGCGTCTTCTATCTCAGTTCGTAGCCTCTTGCTTCATCATCTACCTAGAATGTTCTCACTGTATATACAGATTCCCAGTGTGCTTTTCTACCCTGGCCCAATATACCTCTGTCCATCCTGTGGTCCAAAAGGTAATTATAATTACCTGGGTGCCTGTAGAGATCTCGGGGAACATCTTAGAGATTCTTTTAACATTAATAATTTAATGGCGTTTTTAAGTGATACTGGTTATTTTAACTTGGTATGATAGTATTGTGTTAAGCTTTTATTTGTAGCTTTCCTTGTTATTTGTTTGTTTTTATTGTGCGTGAGTAACCCTCATGGCCGAAATGCTCTGGAAATATTATAAGTACTACCACTTAGAACGTGCATTTTTTCAGCCTTTTATTTTCTGAACTTAAATGTTATTGACCGCCTCTGGGTTGCCAGCACTCCTGTTTACTGAATATTAGTGGAGCTCGGTTATCTATTCTGGGCCAGTCTGGCATATAATAGGTTCCTTCACGTTGTGTTAGTGTTCCTAGTTTTATCAGCGTGACAGGTAATTAGGGCAGCTCCCTCTTGCAGCTGATGCCAGACTTCACAAGTGAAGCGATGATGGTGGATGTCCGAAATGCTTATCTGGGAGGTTGGTAGTCGCCTGTCAGAGTAAACTGTTTACTTGTTAGTCAGGACTTGCTGCCCTTGCGTCCCAGATGCCCCAGCCCCTTCCTACCTCTTTCCCATCTCTCCCCCACCTTGCTGTGGCATTTTCCTCTCCACTTTTCCCTCCCCCCATCCCTTATTCTATCTACAGCGTGGGGGTGCCCGGGTAGAGGACTTGTCCCTATATTAGATGATTTTGAATTACATACACAGTAATTTATACGGGAGTGGGGGAGCGCTTGGTGGTAAGAGATATCATAATGCTGGACGTTATACTGACTATAATACAATGAAGAGCTTGATACGTATAACTCTGGTGTTCCTTATAAATTCAGGAGAGGGGAAACTTGGCTGGGAGTAGAGGTTTCCGTCTCTGATTTTTTTACCTTGTCAGTAAATGAATGGCTATATGGTTAAGGAGCTGCGTCATATAATTGGAGTGTACTGGGATTAGGTTATGGCAAGAGGTGTTATCTAACTAAATTGGTGGCAGACTTGACAGTTGGAGGCAGGCGAGCACTACTGGTGGTGCTTGTCAGCTGAGTGACGGGGAGCAGGCGGTGTGATGTGACGTGCTTACCAGTCGTTTGTTTTCTAATCCACTTAATTTCATCTGTATTAGTGATCACACCTAGTTTTAAATTTATTTTTGTTAGGTTTAGTAACTTTACGTTAATTAACCTAATGTTAACGTTAGTTTAATTTACCAATAAGCAAATTAAATAAACTAAATAGGATAACGATGACGGTGCTAGCACAAGATCCAGCCTCGTTTTGTTGAAGATATTTGGAGCAGGTATGCCAGCCTGTTAACCCTGTGTGAGCATTTGCTGGTTGTGAACACAGCTACATTGGGACATTGTAATTGTGTGATGCTTTGAGCCTCTACATTTTACCAATTGATTGTATTTCGTGAAATGCTAATTCCGTATTGGTCATTCAGTGTAAGGGGTGATGGAAGCTTGCTTCTACTAATGTGTCCCACTGATCAGTGAGGGTTGTAAGTTACCGTTGGCGTCCTCTGTGTAATCCTTGATAGTACGTTTCTCTCTCTTTACCAGATAGTGTAACAGTGTATTCTACTAGTGGCAAATCTGAGGTGTAGAGATGGTAGTGTAGAAAACCCATCAATGAACGTTATTACCAGAACTCTGTATATATTTATAACAAAAGATTAACTAAGCAAGGACGTTCGACAGTTGTATTTGTAAGTATATATAAACTGAAACAAGAGACTGTAGTATTCGTGTATTAGGTAAAGGCCAGATGTACCTGCTATAGTAACAGCAGGAGCAGCAGTGCTTTGAGGGCAGGGAAGCCAAGACCTGTGACAGCAGCACATCTACAGCTGGAAAGGACTCGGCTTCTGCAAGCAAATATGAGTAGTACAATAGACTGGCAGCAGGAGCGCTTCATTACCCTGGAACGCTGGAAGAGGAAGAAAGCTGCGATGGACAAGCAGAAGGTGGAGCAGAAGGCAGGTCAGTTAGTGTCGGGAGAGGTGATCATCTTCGTATAAGTACTTGCTGGTTGGTGTTATTGTTATATTGAAAGTGCTAAGAATAATCACTACCACCTTGTACTACTAGTCTTGTTTATACACTTTCCACTGTCGATATCAATGTCTTGATCTGCATGTCATTGTATATAACTAATTCATGGAACTACAGTGTTTTTTTTTTTTTTTAATAAAATTAATAGGACTTTTAAGAGTATTACAACATTGAAGCTTGAATGTTAATCTTAACATCGTGGTATAATGAATGTATTCAGAGAAATTAAAAGAAATTAAGTCAGTATTCTGTAGAAGTTATAGTTGGGTAAGAAGTTGAAAGAACCCAAATGTGGGAAGTGAAAGTTGGGTAGTTCTGGTCCTAGATTTCTTAAATACAGCCGCATATTGTATTTTTTTTTTTTACTTGTCCACAAAAATAAATCCTTTGTATATAACTAACTTGTGTATTCGTTTATCTTTTTAAAGCATTTATAGTTCGCTTAAATTTGATGTTTGGTGAATTCACAAAAGCAAGAAAATTCAGCATGCTATTAATTTCGAAAAATGTTTCAAAGTGTATTTACGAACTTTCTGGGAAGAAAGTTAATAAGAGATGTAGATAAAAGAATGACAAAAGTTTGACCCTTCCCAGCGATAGCTAGGAAAGGGTGAAACACCTGTTACACCTCCCACAGGTAAAGGCTTGAGTTACTCTAATTCCCTGATCCACCTGACTATTAGGATAAATATTCTGGTCATACCACTCGTGTATGTTCTGTCCTTTTTATTGGGTTTGTTGCCCCTCCTTTCCGCAGTTGTATGTATTTTGTTTTCGGGGGAGGCTGATTACATTCTTTACTAATACAGGTAAATGAAATCACCTTTATTCACTTATTAAATTTTATATTGTCATTCGAAACTTCTTAATGGTGGGTGATGGTTTTGTCGTTTAACCTGTCTGCCGTCTTTGCTTACATTTTTGTCCTTCAAATTGAGTGTAAGCATTATTAAACATGACTGAAAGAGCTTCAGCTTCGTACAACCTGTTGTTCGGTCTAGTGCATGCTGATGCATACCAGTGTTTCTCTTTAACTCTGTTGTCTGTCATTGCTAGAAACTGTTTAGTGGCCAAATTTTTGTGCCCTTATCTTCCCCTTCCACCCAGTATACAGAACTCAGGCTAGTCTTGTTTAGCCGTGACTAGTTCATTTTTACCTTCATATTCTTTGTTGTCCTGAAATAAGTGTTGGATGCACTTGTAGGTCTATTGGTTTTGCAGACATCTCCAAATGCTGGTGCAGTATTGAAGCTATTTTAAACCTGTTGGCATTGGGAACATTCTCAAGCTTATTAGTCTTGGATTTAATATTTATATTGATTGCGGAAGACTAAAGTACGCATTGGGAGGGTAATATGGGTAAAGAAGAAATCAAAGGCTGGGTAGAACATAATGCCTGCGGGCAGGAGATGCAGCTGAGAAGTACTTAGATCGTGGCAACATCTCCCGGGGATTCCGTCCGTTACCTCTTTCGCATTTGTTCACCAGCTCCAGGTGTGAGGTTTGTTGTGGTTAATTCACATTGTCTGGTATCTCTGTTGGTAGTACTATGCTCACGGAACTTGTAAATATTATAAGCTTCTCAAACTAAGAATTGTAATATTCTTTTGTTTTAAACTGGAGAAACTGAGGTCCCAAACATAGGCAGTGTCTTGCCTCTTTATCTGATGGACTACCAGAGGGAGTATAGAGACCGTAAGTGCCAATATATGTAATGTTCTTAGCGTTTTGCTAATCCATTACTTCATCTCCTCGGCTTTTTTCTCGCACTCTTCCCGTCTCCTTTAATTCTTTCCACCTTTCACTAAACCAGCACATCAGTAGGCTATTTATAGGATCAGAGGAATGACTTAAGGAGGTCAGTACGTGTTAAAATGTTATTACTGAGATACTCTTAACCTGGTGGGATTGATGCTTATGGTGTAAGAAGGGAAGATATGCATCTTACTGATATTACTGTGTTCATTGTTAAGTTGTCATTGAATGTGGTAGGTTCCTTACAGCAGCAATCTCAACCTAGTCTGTTTACAGGTACTGTATATACATTCTGCGCTTCCTTGTTTTATTTCATTCATATCGTAGAACTAGAGTAAGAGTAGATGTGGAAGGCATGGTTTTATCTTCGGATCCTGTGCTTTTGATTCTTGAGCACTACTCCTGAGATGATCTGGTTGAATGCACGTGCCTCTTGAATTATTAACTATTTTTTATTAATAAATTGTGGGTCACAACACAAAAAAAATATAGGCTCTATCCTTCGTCCGCTAATCGCAACACTTTTTCCCAGCCAGTAGAGCTTTGACTCGTACAGTAGAATAGTTCTCAGTCCCCGCTCCACATTCCCGTTATCCTCTCGTTTTTGTACATCTGTCAGTTTTTCAGTACGAGATAAATATTTGGTGGTAGATGTCGAGTAGTAGTGGTGGTTGGGCCGGGCAGGAGGGAAGTGGGCTTTCTGGGAGACTCGGGGCCAGCAGCTCATGCCACTGCACGTACAAGCAGAGATTCTGAACTCTGCCAAATCCTTAGTGTACATGCCACTACGTCCACTGTGGTGCCACCAGTTGCTGGTCAGTCCAGCAGCAGTGGTCTGCTGTACTGCTCCCTGGGCTCCGCTCAGGGTGGTTCTAGTGCTGCTGCTTCTGACGACCAGGATTTCTCACGTCTAGTGAGGTGTTGGAGGGGAGGTCTCCATAGAAGTACTGCGCCTGTCCGCAATATCAGTGTAATGGCGCCGATAATAGGTGCTTTCGCTGCCAAAATAAATCTTGAAGCAGCCACCTAGGCCGAACTCGTAATGGTTAACTGAGCTAGTTAGTTCGGAGGCAGTCTTTCATACTACCTTCATGGCGGGTGTGCACTCCTTTTAATGAAAGTGACTGTTGTAGTAGTGTAATAAAGAACACAATTTACCGTTACTTGTAGCAGAGGTGAAATACGAGCTCAGGTGAAGCAGAATGATAGTCTACAAGCCATGTGGTCGAAGTATCAACCCTGAAGCACATCTGCAAAGATGGCTCGAGAAAAAGAAACTCATCCACAACGTGGGAAACCTAGGTAGTTTGTGTGTGTGTCTGTGTGTCTGTGTCTGTCTGTCTGGGTAACTAATTTACTTTTTATATCGAGGTGCGCGTAATCTGGATAACATGGGAAGATTAAACATGGTTGGCAGACTAAGAAACGAGTTACGAAGGAACTCTGAGGGAGGTAAAACTCAATCGCTTCTAAGGGAAATCCAGATAAAAAATCACGACGTAGATGATGCACAGTGATATAGATGTGGTATACAAACTGACATAAGTCTGTATATTCACTGAGATAATTTCTCGGTGTATGAGAAAAGGGAGTTAAAAGTAGCTGCAGTTTCATGTATAGGCACAGATACTACAGTAAATAGTGACATGTATACTACAGTAGTGTGCAGATTATTTAGGACAGTGATGAAATAACATTTATTTGGAAAATTAATTTTTATTTGAAAAATACACGGCAATGATATGACAGATAATATATATAATAAGAGATATGATTATCCTTTTGCTACACGCTTTGGCAGAATTGACAAATGTTGAACACATTTTGGCAAGTTCTTCGTCGTGGTACTATGTCTTAATAATATCAGCAAAATAATATAATATCGTAAAAGTGAATGTCGATATTTTACTTGCCTTTCAGGAGAGAGTAGGACATCAATAAATAGTGAATATAAGGTATTTTTATGTAAAGTTAGAGGTATGAACTTCTGTACAACTCTGGCTGCCTTATATTGTTGAAGATTTATCTTTCTTACTATTTTGAAGCACGCTTGGGCTTCATATTAAATTGTAGAGAATTAATTAACTTACTCAGAATGAACGAAAATACTAAATCAATTAATAATGTTGCACGAACGCTCGGGACTTTAAACTAAAAATACGTAGATTTATTTCGCCAAATGTATTTGCCCTGTGAAGGTCTTTTAATCGCGACAAGACTTTTACCAGTTTATATTAAGCTGTATTGAGTTTGATTTTAAATTAATATAACTTATTTTTTATTTTTATTTTTTATACGAAGTTTGCACTTGGCTCTTATTAGCTTTTTATAAGACTTGTCAAAGTATGTAACACTTACGTAAAATACTAGTTTAATGCTTTGTACCCTCGCTTAGTTTTGTTTTATCTAGTTTTAATGTGTAGACACCATACCACAGCTGTATATTGAAATTTTGGTCTACACTACGTTGCTTGTTCGTGCGTGGTGTGCGCATGCGTGCGTGCATTTTGATGTGGTGCGTAGAGGATATTGATGCGTCAGGTGTTGCTCCGGCTCCCTACCCTCTACGTTATACAATGTAAATTAAGGTATTGGTTTGATCAAGTGTGAATCCTGCCTTCTTCCACTAGCCGCCCTCCGCACAAATTTCTGTGCCAATGTTTTTAAATTTGAAAACTTGATCTTATTGCTCATATTTTTTTTGTCAATAACATGTTAGCGTTCTTCAACTGTACCTTACGTGATTTCATTTTTTTTTTTTTACTAAATTTTATAGTCTTATTTTTTTTGTGACAAATTTCCCTGTTTTCGTGAAGCGAAACAAGGAAATTTGTATATTCATATTCGTGTATTCAAATTTGTATATTCATATTTGTGTATTCATATTTGTGTATTCATATTTGTGTATTCAAATTTGTGTATTCAAATTTGTATATTCATATTTGTGTATTCAAATTTGTATATTCATATTTGTGTATTCAAATTTGTATATTCATATTTGTGTATTCAAATTTGTATATTCATATTTGTGTATTCAAATTTGTATATTCATATTTGTGTATTCAAATTTGTATATTCATATTTGTGTATTCAAATTTGTATATTCATATTTGTGTATTCAAATTTGTATATTCATATTTGTGTATTCAAATTTGTATATTCATATTTGTGTATTCAAATTTGTATATTCATATTTGTGTATTCAAATTTGTATATTCATATTTGTGTATTCAAATTTGTATATTCATATTTGTGTATTCAAATTTGTATATTCATATTTGTGTATTCAAATTTGTATATTCATATTTGTGTATTCAAATTTGTATATTCATATTTGTGTATTCAAATTTGTGTATTCAAATTTGTATATTCATATTTGTGTATTCAAAATTGTATATTCATATTTGTGTATTCAAATTTGTATATTCATATTTGTGTATTCAAATTTGTATATTCATATTTGTGTATTCAAATTTGTATATTCATATTTGTGTATTCAAATTTGTATATTCATATTTGTGTATTCAAATTTGTATATTCATATTTGTGTATTCAAATTTGTATATTCATATTTGTGTATTCAAATTTGTATATTCATATTTGTGTATTCAAATTTGTATATTCATATTTGTGTATTCAAATTTGTATATTCATATTTGTGTATTCAAATTTGTATATTCATATTTGTGTATTCAAATTTGTATATTCATATTTGTGTATTCAAATTTGTATATTCATATTTGTGTATTCAAATTTGTATATTCATATTTGTGTATTCAAATTTGTATATTCATATTTGTGTATTCAAATTTGTATATTCATATTTGTGTATTCAAATTTGTATATTCATATTTGTGTATTCAAATTTGTATATTCATATTTGTGTATTCAAATTTGTATATTCATATTTGTATATTCATATTTGTGTATTCAAATTTGTATATTCATATTTGTGTATTCAAATTTGTATATTCATATTTGTGTATTCAAATTTGTATATTCATATTTGTGTATTCAAATTTGTATATTCATATTTGTGTATTCAAATTTGTATATTCATATTTGTGTATTCAAATTTGTATATTCATATTTGTGTATTCAAATTTGTATATTCATATTTGTGTATTCAAATTTGTATATTCATATTTGTGTATTCAAATTTGTATATTCATATTTGTGTATTCAAATTTGTATATTCATATTTGTATATTCATATTTGTGTATTCAAATTTGTGTATTCATATTTGTGTATTCAAATTTGTGTATTCAAATTTGTGTATTCATATTTGTGTATTCAAATTTGTGTATTCATATTTGTGTATTCAAATTTGTGTATTCATATTTGTGTATTCATATTTGTGTATTCAAATTTGTGTATTCATATTTGTGTATTCAAATTTGTATATTCATATTTGTGTATTCAAATTTGTATATTCATATTTGTATATTCATATTTGTGTATTCAAATTTGTATATTCATATTTGTGTATTCAAATTTGTATATTCATATTTGTGTATTCAAATTTGTATATTCATATTTGTGTATTCAAATTTGTATATTCATATTTGTGTATTCAAATTTGTATATTCATATTTGTGTATTCAATTTTGTATATTCATATTTGTGTATTCATATTTGTGTATTCGTATTTGTGTATTCAAATATGTATGTTCATATTTGTACTTTGAACTGTATGAATAGTTGGAGGAGAAGCTAGCATTGGCAAGGTATAAGAAAGTGGTTGGGTACAAGGATGTCAGTAAGGTGGAAACCATATAGCATAAAATACCATCACGTTGAGGATAAGATGTACAAGCAAACACTTGAGGCATTTTTAGTGACTAAACTTTTAGGAGTGATACTTCCTATGACCGAAAAGTTTCCTCAGTGGAAATGGCCTAAGTGTTTTTGCTCGTATATCCTCATGCCAATAAGGATTGGGGGTATCAGTCACATGTGTCAATCACACCTTAACGCATCTCCCGCGCGGCTGGCTGGCTCCCCACCACTTGCTGACTTCTCTGCTGGGGTCCACAAGACAAACATCCAAATTAACAACTGTTAGTGAGAGGTGGTGTCCCAAGCTGCATTTTGAGTGAAGTGGTTGAATCATTCAATTATAGAAGCGTGGGCTAACTTTTTGTCCCAAAGAACACGCGGGGTATGTATTGGGATGAAACTACTGTAAAGTGTATGTGGCAGGCAGGCAGTGCTGGGTGCCACGCCCCAGTAACATGTGTTTAATGTTGCCTGCTCTGCTACCTCTTGCGGCCTTCATGCAAACCAGTGTGGACTCCTCATTCCTGGACTTGTCACTATGCTGGTTGCTTGCTGTATAATACAGCGATTAGCAGTGTGGATGCAGAATCCGCATCAGCACCTTGGTATTCTAGGCTCGTTTGCTTGCTCACATTTCTCCAGCCATACTATTAATACTCGCCCAGGATTTCCTTTCCTAACACCTCGCATGGTATCAAATTATCAGCTTTTTAAGTTAATTGGAAGTAATTTTTTAAATGTGATTTAAGCCAGTTCTGGGCGTATTATTTTGCAGTAAAAAAAATATCAAAATACAGATGTACAATAACTTGCGATATCTAAAATAAATTCCATTTTCGTCGGATCCCTATATTGTCTGAGGCGCAGACTTCTCGTAATCATACACTACATAAGTAATTTGTATTCATAGACGTACTGTATGATAACGCACAGGAACCCACATGGAGAAATGAGTACTGTATTCTGAGACAGTCTTCAGCAGACTAAAAAGTGAACAAGGGATGAAACTTTTATACAAAGGAAGGTCACTGAAGCCACAGCACCCAGTGACTTCAGGGAAAGGGTAATTATATCGGGTTTCCATTGGCCTTGAGAGATGTTGCAATTGGGCCTTAAAGCTGTCGTAGCGAATTATAAATTTTGTGCTAATATAAAATTTGTTTTCTGTAACATGGATATAAAACCTTTTGTGTTCATTTATTTAAATTTCTACCAGTTTGTCTTGTGATTGGATGCAGTAGTATTAGTAGTCTTTGTAAGGAATTTCCTGTACATTAAATGTGGGTTTTCAGACCATTTATAAAATTACTTATTTTCTTAGGGTAATGAGGTAAAATTTGGTTGCAAGTAGGCATTAAAATTTTAGTGTTCTTGCACATGTTATATGGTAAGGAATTAACAATTAAGTGGCAGATTCCGGTGTTATTTTAACTCTTATTTTTCCTCCAGTAACTAATATTGGCTTTTGCTTGAATATTTTCTAAAAGCCATTCTGGATAGCAGAATCTTTAGAATTATGCAGTAATGTAGTTTTCCTGATTGTTTTTGATTGCATAGTCTGAGTCCACTTAAAAGAAAATCCGAGACTGAACTTAATCTGGTTAGAATGGTGGCTGAAAAGCGTAAATAAATGATAGTTTGTGTCGTTACAATGAAGAGTAAATTGTAATGACAAATTTCCTCTGATTATAAATAAAGCAAGAGTAACATGCTGTCTTTCTCCCGCTACTATAAATTTAATACTGGTAACTACATAATTTGAATTTTCCAAGTATAAAATTTTCCCGATTCTTTCTAGGCTGTAAAAGTTTCAACATATATGCACCATATCATGTGCTTAGGCTCGATTCTGGTAACATTCAACTTTAAAAACATTTCTTGTAGAGGTTGGATAGGGCAGGCGAAACTGGGCTTCCTATGTTACATTCACTTATCAGCTGAAACTATTCATCACTGAAAGAAAACACATTGATAGAAACTCATAACTTGGTTTTAGTAATTTTGGGCACGAATAGTTAGGCTACTGACATTGCATAATTTTTTATATGCAAAAAAAAGTGATAACGGTGTAAGTTTAGGTAAATAAGAACATTATAGTATTTATGCAAGGGCATGCTGTAAAAGGGTGAATTACAAAGACTTGTTACTAAGTATACGTGAGCGAATTTGTATGTTATAATAAAAGATTGATTCCTGATTTTTTCCAGGTCATTGTTCTGTTTTTATAGTTTGAAAATTGTAGGTTACACAGAATGCCTAAGTAATAACAAATTAATACGTAAAAGTTAAAAGCATAATTGGTGATTGATAGTAATCATTTAAATGTGAGAGTAATTGCAAACTAAGAAGTGTAATGAACATTGGTCAGCTGAACAAATGAAAGCACATAAAGCAATGAGTATTGTATATTTCGGCCTTATAATTAAGGCTCTGCAGTAACAGTTCATATTGTTACTAGGAGTCTTCCAAGTTTCCTATACATGTATGTGTGGCAGGTTGGTGTATTATTATTATAATCAAAAGAAGCGCTAAACCACAGGGGTCATACAGCGCTGCACAGGTTGGTGTAGCAACTCGGGAAAGATTAGTATCTTAAAGCGGTTTCTTTTGTGCCATATTGTTATTATTGACTAGATTGTGGGTTAGTGATGTGTGGTGTGTTGGCAGGACTGGCGCAATACGCCACCTTCGGGCCCGACGAAGACTTCCCTCTGCCGCCCCCTGACGAGGCCCCGCCGCCCCCTTCACCGCCTTCGCCAGTGTCTTCCTCCTACTCTGAACTCCGGCGTGCCACCCCCTCCTCGCACGCCCCTGCACACCACAATGGCGCCGCACCTCCCACACAGACTCAGCAGCAGCAACAGCAGCAGCAGCATGGCGCCCAGTACGGCACCTACGCCCCAGGATCACATACTGTAAGTTGACTCGAGTGTTGTTGCTTCCTGGTGTCATATCTGCCACCAACCTGTTCTCCAAATAGTACGGGCCTCATTGCATGCAGCCCTGTTCCTGGATGTCTTCCCAACCTAAGCCTCTTTTCAAATTTTATATTTAAGTTAACGTAAAGTAACCTATATATACGTAAAATTAACTGACAATAACTAGATAACACAACAGGCGGCTTACGTCTGGCAGCGCGGGACATTATCATACTCTTACACGCGAGTGTTGGTATCCCCATGCTTGCTGTAAGAGGATGGGCTGTTGCCCAGGTTTGTCTCTACATTTAGTCACTCCTCGAAATTTCCCAGCGTGGCATCATGTCTGATTTTGTAAGGTAACAGAAGGCCTCACCAGTGTGCCCAGTAGAGTAGTGCGCATATTCATTGCTCACCTATTTGTGGTTATGAGAGAAAACTCAGTCAGGCTCCTGGCTGCAGTTGTTACTGTACTGTGTGCCGGGGGGAGGGGCTAGGGATGTAGATATTGTTGAGGGGGAAGTGAGTGTAGTACTAGTCATGGGGTTGCCAGGTGGATGTTAATGATGGCGACAGCAGATGTAATCGTTTAAGTCAAGAACATGAAGTTGTCCTTGGCGGCGTGTTGGCTGTGGTCACCATGAGCTTGCCTGCCACAGCTATTCTTCAGGGATATTTGCATGACCTTTCTGGTGCTTGCGTTGTCATGTACCAAGCGCTCGCTGTATCTGGTGCTCAGTGTTAACCTTGTAGGCGCCTCCTCCTGTCAAGTCTGGCATGCAGCACATTTTTTTCCAGCTAACATTCTTGGACAGTGTACCTCGTCTAGCAGAGGAAACACGCCAGAAATCTTGTTTTTCTACGAGGCTGCATTTCGCAAGGTGAAGTCTTTCCCACACCACCCCAGTTCCACAGTGGGATGAAGCGCCTCCGCATGAGTATTGTCAGCGAGGGCTATCTGTAGTAGTTTCTGTAAGTCACCGCGGCCCGATCCCAGTCAAGGCATCCTAGTTGCTGGCCTGATCAATCAGGCTGTTGGTGCCCGCCGACTGCAGCCCAAAGTGCTGAGGGATAACAGATACATTGCTAAAATTCACAAATTTCCTTTTTTAATCGGCACCAGCACCCTGGTCATGGACCGGGCCGCGGGGGCGTTAACCGCATGAACATCCTCCAGGTAGACACCTGGTCACTTGTTTCTCATTAAAATTGGGTACATCAACAGTTTGCTGCAACCCAGCATATTTTTTTTTAATTACATAGGGACACAGGCTAGCTAGATACGGTTTCCCTGTCGCATTCCATCACACAAGATGGGTTACTTACGTGAACTTGTACCTACTTATTGGGGAGGGGAAGATGCATCAGACTAACAGAAGTACTTGCCATGCATACCTATAAGCATCTTGCTCTAATTTTCCAGACGATGGGCCACCTTTACGTTGTAGCGAGTTTGAGTGGTTTAGCCTAAGACCCCCCAGCACCTTCCAGGTGTGACAAATGGTTTAAAACCGACAAGTTGAAGATTGAGACACTTATGTAGCATATGTTGCACAAGTCTCAAATCTTCACCTTCCAGGTGCTCCTACGCTATCCCGTGTTGCTTGTGGCGGCAACTGACTGGAACACATTTTTAACTGTTTGCATGACTTAATTAAGCCTGTTTTGTCTTGTATAATTACCAGGCTCTCTGAACTTTTATGGAGGTTTAATAATTTAATGAGTTTTTTTTTTTTTAACTTAAGCTGGTTATTTTAACTTTGTGATAGTATACGTTGTTTATTTTATTCTTGTTAGTTTTTTGGGTTAATTTTTAATCTTCCTTGTGCTTTTTCGTCCCCTCAAGGAAGGTTCCTTGACGCTGGTGAGGGGCTCTTGATCTAGGGAATTGGACCTGCTCCAGTTCCCTGAATTAAGCCTGAATACCTTCCACATCCCTTCACAGGCGCTGTATAATCCTACGGGTTTAGTGCTTCCCCTTCATTATAATAATAATAATAATAATAATAATGTGCTTTTTCTTTTCTTCTAAAAACATGGAATTGCACTATCAGAGTTCTTCGGATTTCAAAAGTACCTACCCACCCACCCATGCCCGAGCATTAAGTGGCATAAGTGTTTAGTCAGGCGGGTATCATACAAGTGTTAGGAGTTGAGTGGTGTGGGGAGGCGGGTGTCCAGGCTTAGTGTGTAGCCAGACAGAGGAAGGGGGATGGGGTGAACCGTGGCTCCTGCTCAAGACACCTGCGCACCGTCACACTAAAACTAGTCGGTCTCTGTTAATGCATATCACCTGACAAGAACATTTGAGCCACCTTAGATGTCACTGATTTTAGCTGACACTGTGTGGAGCAACACTATATCACTGGCGTAGAGCATACAACAAATTTGGGTGTACAAGTGAGGGTCGGGCTCCGAACTATTAATTACCAACACGTCTTTGCAACAGAGGGAAACTCATCCTAAACACGACGTCTTATGTAGAGATTATTCATAATGGTTACATCCGGAGAGACTTTTACATAATAGGGTTCTTTTTGTAGTCTATTCTTTCATAGACTAGATTGGGATTTTGGGTAACATGAATTGCTTTTACTTTAGCTTTATTGATAATTTATTGATTTTATAGGTAACTGCTGGATGTATGCGCGCGTGTTATGTTGGGGGTAAGGGGTCGACCAGTGAAGTTCATCTCAAGGGTTGTTTACATTTACCCCTCAGGGAAGGTTCCTTGATGTTGGTGAGGGGCTCTTGATCTAGGGAATTGGATCTGTCCTCCAGTTTCCTGAATTAAACCTGAATACCTTCCACATCCCCCCACAGGCGCTGTATAATCCTACGGATTTAGCGCTTCCCCCTTGATTATAATAATAATGTGTTTACATTTAATACACAGATAACCCGCTCATAGGAAAATGAAACTCTAGGTAGATTCGGTCCGACTTGGACCATTAACGAGTCATCGCCTCTCATTCTACTTCCCCCTCTCCTCGTACATATAAAATTATACTGGTTCCCTTCCCTTCGCGGTTGTGTGTGACTAGTTAATGATCCATGTCGGGCCGAAACGTGGTCATAAGTTTCATTCTCGTATGTACGAGTTATTTGGATATTACATATGTATTCCAGTCACGGTATTGTGCCTTTTTTTATTCTTTACATTTAAATTCATGGTATTCATTTCCATTCTTTATTTTTCCCAAGTTCCTTCCCACTCCGCACTACCCTTATGCCTGTGAATTCAGGAATCATTGCTTCCGAGGCCCGGTCTCAACAAGGCCTAAATTTGAAAGACAGTATTACAGGATTAAAAACTATTACAAACATGTTTTTTTTTTTAATGTGTCAAACCCGTGAAGGTCACTCAGCTCAAGGACTGGTGGAGGCTCTCCTCCATCTACTGGTCACGAGACGTTTGACTAGGTAGCATTCATTATGCACTTCGGTCTGTCATGTTAAAGATAAGCCCGCTCTGTACCTCGGGAGGAGGTATAGGGGAGACGTCAATTTTCTCCCGGTGACGGCGCCGGGGGAGGGGAGAGTGGCTTGGGAGCTTCAGCACCCCCTGAAAATTCCCACAGCCCTCAAATAAAAATGGTAAATAACGCTTTCAAAAACATCTAACCCCCATCCAGTATAGAAATTCTGGCGCCGTCCCTATTCTTAAGTTTGCGTGGAGTTCTAGGGTTCATGCGGGTAAATTGGTATTCATGCATTGCAAGAATTAATGGCCAGCGATTGGTCACGGGCTAATGAACGACTGTTTCCCAACGTCGTGCTCGTCGTCTGTATGAAGAGGCGCGCAGTTGGACAGCCTGTCCTTGCATTGTGCACAACGAGCATGTGGTTTCTAAGGATTTAGGTGATGTTAGTCTGCCAGGCGATAGCCTCTCGTTTGTGTAATTTTTAACTAATGGTTAATTACACGTTAATTTGTCTTTTATTAAGCTTATATATCATTAGTTTAACTTTAGTATCCGCTTAATCATTCAGACGTAGACAAATGTAAATGTTATAAAGTATATTTGTAACAGGGATGGCAGCTGGAGGTTTGTGACTCCCCATATGTCACCCATATCATCTCTGCAACATAGCCTCCAAACTTTGACTGCCTACGTAATGAACACCCTTCTAAAAGATTTAATTTTCTGGGTGTTAGGTGTACAGGTATACCTGTGTACCTGGGGGGGGAGTAGTCATTTTATGGGCTGCTTCAAGGTTACCTCGTTTTGGTAAGGGTAGGTATGTGCAACCCATACTCCTAGCAACTGTTACTTCTTCACATAGTTTGCAGGACATTTCAAGGTTAGGTTATAATAAAAGATAAACAAAAAAGGGCCGCACGAACAGAAAACATGCACTCAGTGCCCCCGACTGCAATGTCATATTTCAACTGTTCATGGCGCAGTCAACAGTCACATTTGACTGCTTTTACAACAGTACCATGATGTCTGTGATTAAGAGGACGGGCTGGTATGTGAACTAGGGGGTGGCCGACGCCGGGCGTTGCTCACGCCACAGAAGCTACAAAATCACTAAAGCAATTTATGTGCACACCTGTAATTAAGTTTATTTAGATACAGATACACTTAAGTATAGTTACACAAATTTAGGCGACTACAATTATTTCCATTGGGGTCCTTGTAATATCTTCTACACTTAGGCTTTAATAAGTAGAAATCAGTCGTGATTATAACCTTAAAAAAAATGTTACAATAAGAGGAGGTGCAATAGGAATAAATCGAACAGTGTTATTTATATGAACATTAAATAGAGAGGATCAGCTTAAAATAGCTACACGAATGTTAACTACTAGAAATCACTCTTTCAGTAGCTTCATTAGGTACCTTTAGGTACCTGTGTGGAACACTTGGTATGTGAAAACTGATTGGTGAAGGTAGTTGGTGATATGGTGTAGTGATCATGGGACGTGTGGTAAAGACAAGATGTGTAGTAATGGAGCATTTGGCTTTGAATGGTATTGTCGGAAGAAGTGAATGGAGGGTGGGGGAGGCGGTACTTGCAGAAAAGCCCAGGGCAGTGGACAGGCGGAGTCTCACTGGCTACCACTACACCAAGTGGGCCTCCCACCTCTCCCTCTCCTGGTTTGCTGCCTGTGTTCTGGTTGCTGCTGCCATAAAAGGTCATCTTGGCACATCTCGCTCCCTCCAGTGGAGGCCGCTGGGCTACCAAGGGCTAAGTTTAGATCAGTTCAACTGTGAAACTAGTTACTTAACTCGCCACATATCTTGTTAGATTTCATACTTTGAAGCTGGATATTGTGGTCATGTATGGGTGGCCACAGCACCCGTTCTCTGCATCACACTCATTCGCCGTTAGCTGGTTAAAGCAAGTTAGCGGCGTTCCTTAACATTGGTGGCAACACTACAGTGGATCCATGCGCCAAGCTGTCATCCTAATCGGGCAAGTCCCGTGGGGTATCCGCCGCGTCACCCACCGTCATCACTTTCACTCTCGGGCCAGCCAATCAGAGAGCGGGCGGGCATGCGTCATAAGTTACCTCACAGTGTGGAGCCAATGAAGACTGTGGGTAGGAGTGGTGGGCGGATGCTGTAGCAACCCATGTGGTGGGTTAGCCACCTGTAGTTAGAGTTTGTGTGTGGCGCGTGCTGCTGCACTCCACTTGGAATCCGCGTACACGTGGTGTCTGTATGTAGACCAGGTGGGTGATGGTGACATGCGAGTGGTGTTTGTGTGCGCAGGTAAGGTGTGGGTGCTTGGCGGAGGCCGGGGTGTGGGGAGCTGCTCTACCGGAGGGCCCGTCACCTCGTTTTCACTCCGCTTGCCCCATCAGCAAACCTCTACCTGGCACGTAATGATCCTTCTACAGTAATATTCTGGATAATAGAGTTAGAGACTGCGTAGTGCAATCATTGAAATAATTTGTGCTCCTGTAAGTGTTGTGGGTCATGTTCTGAGTACCTAGTATTGCATAATGATGAGTGCGACCAAAGGAAGGGGGGTTGTCGGAGTGTGAGCAAAGCAACCTCAGATTGTCATTGAGACGGACATTGAGGTGCATACACTGCCAAGTTCAGGCAGTCAGGGTATTGTACTCGCAAAGTTGTATTTGCGGAGTAGTCTCGGCTCCTGCCCCCGCCTCTCAACCTTCAGTTGACCTGCATTCCAGGCCTCTTGAACTCGAGCATACTGGCCCATAATGGAATTCCATAATGGCTTTCTGTGTGTGTGTTTCGCTTAATATCAAAATTGAAGACCAAACTCAGTCATTCTAGTGTCTCCTGCTTCCTGTTGTGGTTCACATGCTGGTTTGTAATTTTCCATTAGTCTCTATCCTCGCTCTTAACGTTTCTGGACTTTGTGCTGACTCCAGTTCTACCAGTTGTATCTCCTTAGTGAAAATTCCTTATAGCAATTAGCTTTGTACTGATTCTTCTTGCTTTCAGTGCTGCTTTCTCATGAATGTGTATGTAGCTTCCCTGCAGCTTCTCACGTCTCCTGTTTCTTTTCTTTTTTTCAAATGGGTGGAGAAAAATGGTAGTTACATATTACTGCTACTATGCTTTGGGTTCCCAGGTTAGTGTTTGACAAATATGTAGTCTTTGAACTGGGTCATTTCATAGGATCTGTTATTTGGAAAACAGTCAGGTAAATGCAACGAAGGCCAGGCAAATTCGTCACGCGTCCTCGAGAGAGGACGAGTTCCTGAAGCGTATCATCCTTGGCATATCTTGTTTTGAAAGTTCCTTGAAGTAAATAATAGGTTGGATAACTAGAACTTTCTTTGCTAAGCTAATTATGGTACTCTTCAGGCCGCTAATCCTCTCTCGACTGGAATATTGCTCTATTCTAACGGCATCTTTTCAAGGCAGACGAAATTACTGAGCGCCTGAATCAAGTCCTCCGAACTGTACTATACTCGGAAGATTCTGAAGGGATTGGTCCCAAGCCTGCATGTTGAAATCACTCCCCATGAAGGCACTAGGCTTGGCAGACTGATCAAGATTTCTCCAATGAAAAGCAGGGGCGGGATAAGTACATGGAGACAGAACTTGATAAGTGTAAAGGGACCACGACCCAACATCCTCCTGTCATGCATAAGAATAATTACCAATAAACCCCTAGCTGTCTTCAAGAGGCAGATCGCTAAGTTCCTCAAATCAGTCCCTGATCAACCGGGCTGTGGTGCATTCGTTGGGCGGCCTCCTATTCGATCAGGCCAGGAGCCAGGTTTGGGACCGGGCCGCGGAGGCAGTGACCCTCAGAAGCGACCACAGGAAACTTACAAACCAATCGGAACAAGAGAAGCAATATTATTTGTTACGTTTCATATTACTTGGGTTCTCATGATTGTGTTGTGCAGATATCTCCTTTCAAGGCAGGAAAAATGTAGGTCATATTCTGTTTGTTTAGAATCAATAAAACATAAATTATTGGGAACGCCTTGAAGCACGATTGTTCTCCGGAAAGGAGGACAGAGAAGATACTTAAGGGCCTGGTCGCTAACCTGCACACTATCTTATTGGTGTGGAAAAAAAAAGTGAGGCATAAACCTAGCGAAAAGCAGGGGGGCCATAGGCACAATTAGAGAACTGTCAACATTTGTCTACCTGGAGGGTGTTCCAGGGGTCACAGCCCGGTCCATGACCAGGCCTCACTGTGGATCAGGGCCTGATCAAGCAGGCTGTTACTTAACATACGACTGCCTGATAACTCACGAAATCGTAATATCACGATTGCAAGCAAAGCACGGAACGGTTGCGGGTTTGAACCCATGGCGAGTGAGTTTTAAAACTCCAGGAGTTTGAAGACTCGCTCGCCATGGGTTCAAAGTCTCACCCGTTCCGTTGTTTTGACTGTCTGATGTTCCCTCGCCTCGCCCAGGCTCGATCCTCCGAGTCAGAGTACATATTACTAGCGGATATAGGAAATATTACCGGAAGAAAGATAGAAGCCTTTAAGAAGCTGGACAGCTAAGTGCCTGATCAGCTGGGTTGTTATGACTATATGGGCCTGCGGGTCACTAGCACTAACAGCCTTGTTGACCAGGCAACCAAGAGGGAAGTCTGGCCTCAGGCAGACCAGGCTTCGAGGCAGGGGCCGGGGAAGAAGTCCTTGAAACCAGTCACAAGTAACTCTCAGGCAAATCCTCAAAGCACAGAAAGCACAGCTCTTCAGGTTTTCCCCCTATCCTTGTTATGTGGTAGTTTTGTCAGAGATAGTTATACCAAGTTTCTATGTTATTGTCTTATTAATTCTTTGCTTTTATTTATGACTGTACATCCGCATACCGCACAAATACCTTTCTTATATAGTGTTGCAACTTCTGGCTTTCTTTAGGTATCTAATTTTTCGGTGGGTATCTGTAAGGTGACATAAAGGAACAGGTGATGAGAGAAGGTGGAGGTCATGAGAAATGGGAAAGAGTTGCACTAAAACGAGGGCTGAGTTTCGTGAGTGACGTAAGTGAAGAGTGAGTTTTAAGGCGTGGTATCCATCCTGATAACTCTCACATAGGGTTTGCAACCCATTTCTAAGTTGGGCTAAGTTAGCTTAGAACGAAAAAAACTAAGATAAACTATGATAAAAAAAATGCCTCGCGAACGGAAAACTGGTCCCAAATCTTCTTACCCGCTGCGCGCAGCCCATGTATGTCATATTTCAGCTGTTCAAGGCTCCGTCAACAGCCACCCGTTTGACTGTTTTTACAATGCCATGTCTGGTTATGAAGACTTGCTGGGTAAGGACTGGCGAGTTATGATTGATAGATAGTTGTGGGAAGAGGAAGGAAGATTGATAAAATACAGTTGGTGGAAGAAGGGGGATTGAGTAGGAGAGAATGAGGGTAGTAGTGGGAATGGGATGTTCGTAGGGCAGGAGGGGAAGGGTTAATGGATAGGAAAGGGAACGGAATTCAACGCAAGAGGTGGAGACGGAAGAGTTGAGTTAACAAGAGACCGAGTGATTTTTTATTATTAAAGAGAACAGAAATGTGCTGTTTCTTTGTAAGATGGCTACGTAGTTGGACCAAAAGCTGTTTCCGTTGTATTCTCACGTCGATTGGGTTTCGTACATCAAGTGAAGACATCAGTCTGTCTGAGGATATATTAAAGTATTCCACAGTGATGCATGCCACCCACCACTTTAAGTGCATGTCACCACGAAAATGGAAAGTACTTCTTTACTTCCCTGTAGCTTATCCCAAATGTATCTTTATTGTATTTTTGTCGCATTATTTTAATAAATCGGTATATAGATATCTTTTGCCCAGCACTTGAATATTTCCAGCAGTACTGGAGTTTCTTAAAGAACCCGAGTGTTTTCTTATACAGGATATAACATTCCAGCAGGACTGGAGTTTTCTAACATGTTTTTACCTGGTTGTGCAAAAAGGTCATTGATATGTGCACAGTGTTGAGTTCGGGCCGGAGCGCCTACTCTCTTTTAGCTTGTTTACTAAATCCATGTTAAAATTATCGGAGAGCGACGTTCCTTCCCGGCAGAGATAGTGAGGAACACGCTGGGGAATTGAGGGGTAGGGGACGGGAGGGCTTGAAGTTTCTGGACTCTTGCTTGGGGCTAGTGCACCAAGAGGCATGGTGTTGCTGTTGCAGGCCCGGCCGCCCTCTTGTCGCCTGATCCTGGGCCCGACAGTGCCGGCAGAACATTTTCCTAGTTGAGTTTGTCCAGATCAATGCACAAATATTGCAACATGTACCTGCTTTCTCACGCATAATTCCGGTATATTTTGTTACTATTCCCACAGTATTTTTTCAGAAAGGCAGTCTCTCTACATGCTGATATCAAAGATTTAACCACAGAAAATGATCATGAGGAAAACTTAAATTAAAATACTCCGACAGTAACCAAATGTTTGTGGTACAGTACATTAATGTATTTTTTAATATACCTATATTGTGAACTGTAACGACACCTTGGCAGTATATTTGTGCACATGTTTACCTGTCACATTTTTAAATATTCCCGAAGGGGTATATTTAGCCCATAAAATGCCAGTGTGGATAAAATGAAATTGTATTGTAGTGCCATAATATTTTTGACACTACAATACAATTTTACATGTGTAAAAAATTGAAAATTGGGTTAAAACTTACCAAGAAGTAGTTGTTTGAATACACACACAACCCGCACATATAAAAAGAGAGGAGCTTACTACGACGTTTCGGTCCGACTTGGACCATTTACAAAGTCACACTAACACGAAGGACAGGTGGAAGGGGTATTTATAGGCAGGCAGACAGGGGAGGGCACAAGAAAGTGGAGGAGGGGTAATGGAGGTAGTAGTAGTAATGGAGTAGGTCATAATCTAGGAAAGGAGCACTGCAATGAAGCTGGCGGCCCGCATAGGGTAAGAACAAGAACACAGTGGGGGAAAAAATATAAATAAAATAAAGGACAAATACAAGGCAAAAGAAAAGAAAGAAAACCCAGAGGAGAAAGAGGAGAAGAGGGAAGAGATAGAAGGGGAAGGAATCGGGTTAAGTCACGGGTGTTCTGAAGTTTGGAGCATTTAACAATGTAATGGGAGAGGAAAGCATCTACAGAGACAAAGCCAGGGCTAAGATTCATACAGGGAAAATTGTGTAAAAGGGAGGATTCAACCAAACGGCGACTGTGAAAGTTAGAGGTAGGGTAGACAGTTTTAGCAGAAGACCAATCAATAGGATGACTGTGATCTCTGACATGACAGAAAAGAGCATTATTAGTGTCGGCAAGCCTAACACTATTTTTGTGCTCCCTGAGTCTGTCAGAAAGAGATCGGCCAGTTTCTCCAAAGTACTGAAGAGGACAGGAGGAGCAAGATATAGAGTAGACACCAGGATAATCTATAGAGGGAGGGGAGGTATGAACTAGATTAGTGCGAAGGGTGTTAGTCTGGCGAAAGGTAAGTTTGATGTCTAAGGAACGGAGAGAGTTGTTGAGATTAGAGAGACCAGAGATGTAGGGAAGGCAGAGGACAGGAGAGTTCCCAGGAGTAGAGGGTTTAGGAGAGAAGAAAGTCCGTTTGGCACGAGAGAAAGCAGAGTCTATGAAATGGGAAGGGTAGCCAAGGCGGGAAAATGAATTATGAAGAGTGGAAATTTCTGCTTCAAGGAACTGAGGATCACAAATGCGGAGAGCACGGAGAAAGAGGGAGATAAGAACACTTTTCTTGACAGAGGAGGCATGATAAGAAAAGTAGTGAATGTACATTCCACTGTGCATAGGATTGCGGTACACGGAAAAGGCAAAACCTGTAACTGAGCGGTGGACATGAACATCAAGGAAAGGAAGCAAAGAATTAGATTCTTGTTCTTACCCTATGCGGGCTGCCAGCTTCATTGCAGTGCTCCTTTCCTAGATTATGACTGACTCCATTACTACTACTACCACTATCACTACTACCTCCATTACCCCTCCTCCACTTTCTTGTGCCCTCCCCTGTCTGCCTGCCTATAAATACCCCTTCCACCTGTCCTTCGTGTTAGTGTGACTTTCTAAATGGTCCAAGTCGGACCGAAACATTGTCGTATTGCTCCTCTCTTTTTATATGTGTGGGTTGTGTGTGTATTGTTCCAGTCACGGTATTGTGCCTTTTTTGTTATTCAGTTGTTTGAAGTTTCTGGAAGTGACTCTCATGGTAATATTTTTTGCATCTCACATGCTTACTATTGCATACTATGTTTTTTTTCCATATTTTCTTTTCTAAACGTACACGTGTGGAAGTGACCTGACTACCTGGAGTTTACCTGGAGAGGGTTAACTCCAGGTGGTCAAGTCTAAGCCGGGGAGTGATGGACCTGCCTTGCATGGGTCAGTAGGCCTGCTGCAGTGTTTCTTTTTTCTTATGTTCTTATATTATTAGATCATATTTACGGTATTTATTGTTCAATAGCTAATTATTTGAACAAAATTTTTATTGACAAATTGTACATATTTTTGCTCTTTACTTTTCTCTTATATTCACTTGTATATAGTTTTTTTTCCCAACAAACCTGCCATATCCCATCAAGACAGGGTGACCTAAAAAGAAAAAAGATTTTCTAACTAGGAGAAGAGGTTACTAGCCCCTTGCTCCCAGCATTTTAGTCAACTCTTACGACACGCATGGCTTATGGGAGAAGAATCCTTTCCCACTTCCCCAAAAATATAAGAGGAAATAAGGTAGAAAAAGAACTAATAAGAAAATAGAAGAAAACCCAGTGGTTGCAAGGGTCGATTCATAGCTCCTGGCACTGCCTCTTTACTGGTCGCTATTAGGACACCCCTCTCCCTGCTCCATGAGCTTTATCATACCTTATCTTAAAACTATTTATCGATCCTGCCTCCACTACATCACTTTCCAGACTGTTTCACTTCCTGACAATTCTATGACTGAAGAAATACTTCTTAACATCCCTCTGGCTCGTCAGAGTCTTCAACTTCCAATTGTGATCCCTCATTGCTGTGTCCCATCTCTGGAATGTCCTGTCTTTGTTCACCTTGTCAATTCCTCATAGTAATTTGTCATGTAACTTGCTCAGCTATCGGGGCTTTGGGGCCCAGTCTCTGGACCCATTGTGTACCTCTGTAATTTGTAAATACCTTTGTAACTTGTCATGATTGTGACCAGATCTACCCGAGTTCATTACCTTTGTAACTTGCTCAGCTATCAAAACTTTGGGGCCCAGTGCCTGGACCCTTATGTACCTCTGTAATCTTTTGACTACTGCCCACAGGATGGGTATGGGGTGCATAATAAAGATATCAAACTTAAACTAAATTCCCCCCCATCCCTCATTTCCTTCAGTGTCGTCAGGTTGATTTCCCAAAGCCTTTTTTTTTTGTAGGACGTTCCCCTTAGCCCCAGGATTAGTCTTGTTGCAAACCTTTTCTTTCTAATTTCTTGATGTGCTTGACAAGGTGTGGGTTCCAAACTGGTGCTGCATACTTCATTATGGGCCTGATGTACATGGTGTACAGTCTTTTGAATGATTCCTTACTGAGGTATCAAAACACTATTCTTAAGTTTGCCAAGTGCCCATATGCTGCAGCAGTTACCTGGTTGATGTTCGCCTCGGGAGATGTGCTCAGTATTATACTCGCTCCAAGATCCTTTTTCCTTGAGTGAGGTTTGCAGTCTTTGGGCCCCCTAGCCTGTACTGTCTGTGGTCTTCTTTGCCTTTTCCCTCATCCTGATCTTCATGACTTTGCATTTAGTGGATGTGTATATAGTATATGCTTGTACATGCATGTATAGTGTGACCTACGTGTAAGTAGAAGTAGCAAGGTGTACCTAAAACCTATACGTATTTATATTTATAGTTATATCTTCATATATATTTTAATTATACTCGCTTCATGCCAACTACAGTTGCTAGAGCTCATGAACTCTTCAAAGCAGGGTTCCTTGCACAGTGGAGTTTTGCAGATTTTAAAAGTGAATATAGATATTCATTGAGCAAAAGGCTTAATTTATTTTTATTATTTATAAGATAAAATGTCATGGATTCCTTAATGCAATAATAAACTACATTTATTAATCATTAATAATTAGTTCAATTGATTTACAGAAAGCTATGCTCATTGTATCCTGGTTTCAGTGATTATTTAATTATACCATTTTTAAAGCCACCATCTTTTTTTTTTTTTTTTTTTAACGTGCAATTTGTACATACGTACACTGATATGGACTTTCTTAGTAAGCATTATCTTGGTTGAGATACTGTATTTTCTTTATAAATTAGGCACACCTAGTGTACTGCTATCCAATTTGGTTATAAAAAGGAGTGAAGATTGGGAGGGAAATTAGATACTCATTTTTACCTAAGTTAGATGGTAGGAATTAGTGCAAACTGTGTAATTACTGGACATATTTTAATAAATTCATAAACTTTTGTAATTTTACCTTACTTTCCTTAAACTACTATATTTCATATTTACTGTGAATTAACATGAGTGCCTATTAGTAAAATGTCTTGGAGCTGCTAAAATCTGTTCTTCTTGCAGAGCTCTACATACGAATCAATTTACGAACCCATTACTCCTCGGCCCTCAAGTCAAATGTCTAACAAGTCAGGCTACAGCCTTTATGGGCCCTACACTTCACCAAGAGCTAGGGGTTTGGCTCCAGCTCCCACAAATCAACCATTGCTCAATCCTGATAAAGTTGGCAAGGAAGCTGAAGTGGATGCACTTACTAACCTGTTAGTGCAATCCATGGACAGTACCAATGACCCAGAGTTCTTTGGTGCGTATGACTCGTGTATGTGCATCTCGTTTTGTTCTTAACTTAATTTTTAAGTTACTTATTTGAATAATGAATGTTCTTTATGGTACAGTGTGTGATAACTTAGTTACATGAGCATATTGGTATTCATGTTTTCAGTGTTTATCATATAGTTTAAGGTTCCAGTGATTGTAGTAAACACTACCTACTTTGATCCCATTCCAGTATTCTGCCATTTGGAACCTCTTATTTTTCTATTTACAATTGTGGCCTCTTGTTCTCCCTGTTATTGTATGAAGAAACCTTCGTTATTTTTTCATTCTTTTAAAATCTTGCATGATTAGCATGTCCTTTATTTCTTGTACAGTGGTCCCTCGGTTTTCGCGCATCTCCAAACTCTAACATTTATGCAAGTGTATTTTCGTAAGTGCTGTTGCAAGTGTATTTTTGGGGGTCTGAAATAGACTAACCTACGTGACATTATTTCTTAAGGAAGTAAATTCGTTCGGTAATGGCACTTGAGCAGCATTCTGGAACGAATTTTCGGCGAAAACCGAGGGACCACTGTATCAGCAAACTAGAGTTGTTAAGGTTTTTCTGTCTTTGTAAGTTTAATTTTTTGGCCATTGAAATACATTTTGTAGGTTTAGATTTGTTCCATATTATCTGGTGTTTATTATTCAGATGCATATATCACATAACTTTCATAATCAAATTATAGCCTAGTAGATTTTGTGAAACAGCATTTCTCTGTTCATATATCCGAAGGCTCTTTTAGTGTTTATCAACGAAGTTTATTTCATGTGATCTTCTCTAACCATCTTTTGTTCATGAAAGGAAATTAAAAATGAACATAAAACACAACAAGGTGATGAGAGAACAAAGTATAGGCAATAAAAGTTTATCAGATTGGAGGGAGTATTGGGGAAGAGAACGTAGTACGTATTTAGAAATTTGGTAGTGGACATGTCAGCAGATGGTGAACCATAAAAGGAACCATAAAAGGAAGGGGTGAGTGGGTAGGGAGGGTAAGTAGGGTATTAAGGTATCTGTAAAAAGAAAAAAGGATCATGGAGGGGGAAAAAAAGGGGGAGGGGGGAAATGAACTAGAGGATAGTTGTATGGGTGAGAGTCATGGGATTACAACATTGCAGTGAGGAGGTAGTAGAGATGTCATGTTTGAGAGCATGTGTGGACAATTGGAATCATAAAAAATTAGTGTGGGAGGTTACCATGGGTATAATTCAAAGAGATGAGGGCTTGGGTATTTAGAGAGGACAGAGCATAATAGAATGATAGTGTATAAATCAGGTGGAAGGGTTGAAGGAAAGAAAGATTTTTGTGTGCTAGGAGCTTGGGCATCCAGCAGCTTGTTTTAGATCAGATTGAGTGGAGACATGGTTTATTTATTAATTTATTTTGTTAGTGCCAGGAAGGTAGCATTTATAAAGCAATTCAAGGAACCTGGTTAGCCAGACTTGATTCTTAGTAAAGTGCCTACACTCTGAAGGAGGGATGGGAGCATTGCAGTTAAGGTGGTCATTTGAATTGTGATGTCTGTGCACTTCTGGCAAAACAGCTGCTGGATGAATGATGGTGGTGAATGATTTTTTTTTTTTTTTAATATAATCCATCTTCCACCAAGGTAGGGTGAATCCCCCCCCCCCTTCACCAGCAGACCAGGCTTTGAGGCGGGGGCCATGGAAGAAGAGTCCTTGAAACCAGGGAAGGGGTGGGGATGGGGGTCACCCTGCCTTGATGGAACATGGTTTATATTAAAAAAAAAAAAAAAAAAAAAAATGGTACATTTTGGAATATTATGAATTGATGCCTAGTCATACATCTGCATTTCCTCGTCGTTGCTTGACTCTTAAGCACAGTACAACTAATCTTGTATAAGTGTGGACACTACTGTATAAGCTTACAAAAGGATATGAGAAAATGTATGAAGATTTTTCTGAAAGTCAGTAGCAGGAATCTGTAAATTTCACATCAGAAAATAAAGGATGCATACCACTGGGAAGTACAGTAATTAGCAAATTTTGATCGCTGGAATGGGCTTAGGTAGTAGTATGCACCACAACCACTAGAATTTAAATAAATTAATTAAATTTCTTGAGCTTGCCTCTTAACTTTATATTTACCTTGAATGTCTATGTGCAGGTAACCTGTGTTTGTGGTTAACTCCTTACACTATTTTATTACTGTACTTTTACCCTGAATTACTACTTTGTAGCTTCTCTTATGACTTGCTTAGATCTTCAGTGTCCATCTTCCTTTATGGGCAGTTTCCAGTTTCTGTCCTTGAGTTCTGTGTCTTTGCTCTAGATACTTCTATATATTGATCATATGTCCTCATCTGTGTTCCTGCAGATGCATGATAATTAACTCATTTAGTGTTTTCTTGAGGTTTGTGCTTCAGCTCAGAGATAGTGTGGAGAGCAAGAATAGCAGTGTAATGGACCATGTAGTACAGTAAACCCTTGGACTCAGACTGCAAAATTATAATGCTGTTGAAAAAGTACAACTAAAAGAAAGTAAAGTGCTTAATATTACATGCCGTAAAGCATGAGAGAATCTGCATAGCCTCATATTACATGCAAAATCAGGGTAATATGTGCTGTAGATTTTCACAATCTGCTTGCCAGGCCACAAGTGGGGCCCCTGACTCCAGCCTCCCATCATTCTTGTTGAGAGAAAGCAAGATACAGTGGTCCCCCGAGTAACGAAAAAACTTCATCCCAGAAGCCTGCTCAAGTGCCATTACCGAACGAATTTACTCCCTTAAGGAATAATGTCACGTAGGTTAGTCTATTTCAGGCCCCCAAAAATACACTTCCACAAGCATTTACAATATTATACTTACATAATTGCACGATTTCCGGGGTGTTCGTTACTTGGGGGACCACTGTACTAGACCATTTTTCTTGCCTAACAGTTTTCCAGAGTTTATGTAATGTACAAATACTTAATTTACATAAAGAACCTTTTATAAAATGTTTGAGGAGCATATTTAGTGCATCAGTATAAAGTCTTCAAAAGATCAGTAGACATTGACTTGATTTGTATTATTAATCCAGAAAGTTAGTTACCCAGTATTGTACATTATCATAATTATGCTGTAACTAATTCATTCTTGTGCCTTGAACAGTTTTGTATCTGTTCTTACAATTGATGTACATGATGAGAGTGAATAAATATGTAAATGAGATCTGTGTAGTGAAGGTGCTTTCATGACAGACTGCTCAGACACATTGTACATATAATCCAGAGATTCCCCAAATCTTGCTAGGTAAGTCAAAGTAGTATTTATTTAGCTAGTAAAATGAGAAGATGTATGGGCAAGTCTCCTGCCAGCCCATGTTATCAACAGAGTATTTGTTTTGATACAGGAGATCGAGGTATTCTGTTTTCTTGTTGACTTTGGCTTCAATTTTGATAATGTACAGTGGACCCCCGAGTAACGTAAAAACTTCACTCCAGAAGCCTGCTCAAGTGCCATTACCGAACGAATTTACTCCCTTAAGGAATAATGTCACGTAGGTTAGTCTATTTCAGACCCCCAAAAATACACTTCCACAAGCACTTACAATATTATACTTACATAATTGTACGATTTCCGGGGTGTTCGTTACTCGGGGGTCCACTGTATAGTGTTACTTTCTCTTCCATTGGAAACATTATTGGCTGCTCTTACTTAAACATAAAGAAAATTTGTATAGACAGTTCACTTGTGTATTGATAATTAGATACAACAATCTGCATTCTAACAGCATTGCTAGGAACCCAAGCCGGAGTCAGCACCTTTACTTTCTGAAGACAGCCTCCCACACCATTTTTAATACAATTTTACTTTAGACATGTGGCAAAGAAATGTAACTTTAATTTTTATCATTGTTGGTATGTTAATGGCAGCTGGTGCTGCTTCCCACATTTTTGTATTAACATTTTCTTTGCTTTGGCTCTTATCAAATGCACTTACTTTTGATATATGTTTTATGTTGGTTGAAGAACCTCTACACCCATTTTGGACCAGTTTCATAATACTGTGTATTATGAAAGTGTGGTGCATGAATGTGATTAACCTATAGCTTTTGAGATTTATGCATAAAGCTTGATTGGGAGTAAAAGGACCAGATGCTGTTTATTATGTATTTGTAAATGTTAAATACTTAAAATGTTAAAAACCTCGCACAACACATTTAATAAAAATAACCATTTTAATAAGTGGCTGGAATAAAAAAAGATTTATGGTAATGTTAGGTCAAACAAGCCAAAATATTTAAACTAACATTTGTTACTAGTTAGTTACACAGCGTGGTTGCTGCTATTTCAATTGATGATGATAAGGAATATAATATTTTGTAAAGTGTTAAAAATCAAAAGGGGAACAGGGGGGCTTGACAAGTGCAAGTGCTGAAAGTGATGTTACAAAGGTGCTCTGACATTACAGTAGCAACACACAGTCAGTTAAATTCCATTATCCTAAGCAACTTTGGCCTCTTCAATGCTATTAGGGTGCCATATTAGCCTTTTTTTTTTTTTTCCTCTGATTTATATCACTCCAACTTGCTAAAATTTGGTATAGTCCTCAGGTTATTTTGTCATTGGTGTCAGAAGAAGATGCCATCCCAGATTTGTAACAGTCATGTTGAGGAGTATATCTGGTTTCAGGTATCTGCACGCGGTGTGGAGAGAAAGTAGTGGGTGAAGGCACTGGGTGCACTGCAATGGAACATGTGTACCACATAAAGTGTTTTGTCTGTATTGTATGCCATCTCCAGTTGCAGGGCAAACCTTTCTATGCTCTAGACTCAAAACCTTATTGTGAAGATTGCTACTTGGTGAGTACTGTTTTAAATTATTACTACAAGATACTTATTTTTTTTTGTAGTCAAAGATAATTAAAAAAACTTATGCACATGTTTATTATGCCCCTCAAAATTAGTTATAGGAATGGAAATAATTTATTAGCAATGGTGAGATTAGACAGTTTTAAAGGTTCATTGTTCCATTCAATATTCTTATAATTTACCCAGGTGAGCACTTTTGCTTAATAGGGGAAGTGCTTACCTGGGATGGCCCAGTATAATTGGACCACCATTATTTATTTATGAGCTTACCAGGAATGCAGGGAAGGAAGCCAATGAACTCATGATCCAAGGAATTGGACCTGTTCTCTCATCTTAGACTGAATCTGAGTGCCTCCCATTCCCCAAGTGCTGTATAACCCCTACAGGTTTAATACTCCCCTCCTAAATATAATAACATTGAGGGCATAACCATCTTGGCTGAACTGGCTCAGATGCACAATATGGTTGTGAGGACCTTCATTATTACAATTTTAATTTGTTGTGTTTTGAGAAGATACTTGTTTGCACATGACTAACCCCCCATGGGAAAAAAAGACGTGCAGTATTCTATTTTCCCGAATATAGTTAAAGGTTTTGCTTAATGTAATTGGTGCCTACATGCTTCAGATGTTTGCTGTAGTAGATGTATTGTTTTCCATGTAGTGTTAATTGATTGAGCATCCGTTGGGTAGTGCAGAACTTATCTGCACTGCTAAAAAACAGAGATTATACAGTATCTGGGAGTATGAAAGGCATTAAAGTTCCACCCAAGGAAAGGGAAGGCATGTTCAATTCTTGGATTGAGAGACCCTGGAGGGGTGCCTTCCTTGACAGTTTCATTCTCTGGACCCCCTTACCCCATAGATCAGTATACCACTTTACAAATCTTTACTTTTCTTGTATAGCTATTTCATTGATATAGTACCCTAATTTAATAGCACAGCATGAACAATACAGTAAATAAACTAAAGGTTTACTTTGCAGAACACACTGGAAAAATGCTGTGTGTGTACCAAGCCCATCCTGGACCGAATTTTGCGTGCAACTGGAAAACCCTATCATCCACAGTGCTTCACTTGTGTTGTTTGTAACAAGTCTCTTGATGGCATTCCATTCACAGTTGATGCTTCTAATCAAATTCACTGTATAGATGACTTTCATAAGTAAGTTTCATTTTTGTGACCATGTTTGTTTTGAAAGACAGTATGTAATTGAATGATGGTGAATGCATTTCTTTTTCAAAGTCACTTTCTGGGTGGGAGACAGCCATTACCTGGGGAGTTAAAATACTGGCAGTGTCAAGATTTAAAAAAAAAAATTGAAATGGTAGAGAATCTCTGAAAATAATGACACTAATAAGAAATTTGGAGGGAAAAATTGCATAATTACACTGAGTTTTTTCAGTACAGTGCAAAGAACAAAAAAAATCACTCATTATATATGGAAAGGAAGTCAGGTGTTTGAGCATGTATCACCTGCTTGTGTAGTATGTGGCAAGGTAGAATCAACTTAGCAAGCACTCCTGAGAGATGTTAACGATTTGACTGTTTCGGTCGTATATATATGTCTTACGAGCCAATGTTTCGGACGTATTAATACGCGCAAATTCTAGCGGCTTCAAATGAAGCGGGAGAAAGCTGGTAGGCCTACATGTAAGAGAATGGGACTGCGTGGTGGGTGTGCGCAGTATGAAAAAAATCGGGGACTCAGTGGTGCATTGTGGGAGCGCCATGATTGTAGTCCTTGTTCACCATGCCTCGCGGTAAGAAGTACCTCACTCCCCGGCGAATTGGAGGTCTTCTCTTCCCAAGTGATAATTCTAATAGCTATGGAAGTGCCAGTGAAAGTGAATTCCATGGTTTTCAAAAGGGTGTGACCGAAAGCAGTGCCCAGGATAACATAATTAGTGATGAAAACCCAGATGACCCACAACCTTCCACCTCTGGTGCTGGGCCGTCTCATTCACGTTCACCTGTACCAGGACGAAAGAGGAAACTATTTAAACGTGTAGAGGACTCTGATGTGAGCAGTGTAAGTGATGATGATAGTGATTTCAAAGCTATTGAAAGTAGTTCTAGTGGCGATAGTGAGGGAGAATATTGTCCAGTGAAGCGGCAGTATGTACGACGCTACATGCGTTCTAGTAGTGTGCCATATGCTATTCAAAGGAAAAGGAGTACATCTCTTGACCCTACACCACGAATTGATAGTGAAGATGACGATATTGTTACAATTGGGATGCATAATGTGCATGGGACAGCAGGTAGTGGTGGTGGTGTTGGCGGTGGCATGAGTCATGTGGCACCACGAGCGGGCCACACTGCTAACTCAGCACAGCCACAACCACCCTCAACCACCCCCACACTTCCACAACCTGCACAACCACCTGTCAATATCCAGTACCCACCAGCAGACTGCATCTGGGATTGGCAGAAAGGTGACAATTTTGTTCCCAATCCCCATGACTGTGATGAAACACAAAGTGGAATACGGCCATTATGTACACTTGGGAACAATGCTATTGAACTAGAATGCTTTGTTATTCTTCGATGAACCCCTGATGGACATTGTCAGGGAAAGCAACATATACTAGGAGTACACCATGGCAAACACATTTCTTTCACCAAATTCATGGCTACACCAGTGGAAGGACACAACTGTGGCAGAGATGTACCTGTTCTTTGCCACAATAATGCTTATGCCACATGTGTATAAGCACACTGTCACCACATACTGGTCGACAGAATGCCTGATTTCAACCCCAGGTTTTAGTGATATTATACCAGTGAATCGATTTTTGATACTGTTACGTATGTTACACTTCTCAAACAAAACAAGGCCTGACAGAAACGATAGGGTATAAAAGATCAGGAATGTGTTCATGTACCTGAAACAAAAGTGCTGTATGTATTTTTATCCCTTCAGGAAGCTTGTTATTGATGAGTCTTTGATTTTGTTCAAAGGCAGACTGTCATTCAAGCTGTATATACCAAGCAAGAGGAAACACTTTGGTATAAAGTTATTTGTACTGTGTGATTGCAAAAGTGGTCTGGTTCTGGATACAATTGTGTACACTGGCAGTAATACATTGAGAGATACCACGAAGTTATTGGGTATCTCTGGTGATGTGGTTAGAACAATGATGGAACCATATCTTGGTAAGGGGCATATATTATATACAGTGGAACCCCGGTTAACGAAAAAAAATTCATTGCAGAAGCCTGCTCAAGTGCCATTACCGAACGACTTTACTTCCTTAAGAAAAAATGTCATTTAGGTTAGTCTATTTCAGACCCCCAAAAATACACTTCCACAAGCACTTACAATATTATACTTACATAATTGCACGATTTCTGGGGTTTTCGTTAACCGGGGTTCCACTGTACTGATAACTGGTACACAAGTCCTTTACTCAGTGATTTCTTGCGAGTGAACAAGACAGATGTGTGTGGCACAGTGCGTGGAAATCGTAAACATATGCCTAGGTTCGACGCTGGCACTCGTAGAGGTGAATTGCAGGTGTTTGCTGCCCATGGCATTTCGGTGGCAAGACAAACGTGATGTCACATTGCTGACATCAGTTCACGGACACGAAATGGTAGACAGTGGAAGGCAGAATAGAGAGACCAATGAACCCATTCTAAAACCTGTAGCTGTGATGGACTACAGCCTCAATATGCGCTTAGTGGACAAATGTGACATGCAGATTGGGTTTGCTGATTGTGTGTGTAAGAGTTATAAGTGGTACATAACTCTTTTTCCATCTTCTTGACATTTCCATGCTGAATGCTTATAACATGTACAAGTTGAAGACCAATAACAAACCCAAATATGGTGAATTTTGTTTGTCAGTCATCAGACAAATAATATTCAAGTACCAAGGAACAACACCTGCAATAGACCAGCGCCCACGAAATTATCAACACATGCCCTCTCGTCTGAGGCCTGGTGATCACTACCCCATACAACTGCCTGCTGCTACTAAAGAAAAGTGCTCAGAAGAGGTGTTTTATCTGTAAACATACCACAAAACGCCCACAAAAATGCAGACACTCGTTTTATGTGTGAGGAGTGTAAAACTCCACTGTCCATATACCCATGTTTCAAAGAATTCCACAAGCTTCAGGAGTTCTAGGAAAGTGTCCAGTGACTGTACATTTGTATATATATTATAGAACAATAGTAATAAACAATGTTTTGTATTGTTGGTTTGTGTAAACAAGTTTTGTAAACAATATAATAATGTTAATGTTTGTGCTGTTATTGTGTTGCATACAACGATTGTATATATGTACATTGCACCATACTTGGGTCTCACAGGCCCTATAAGTTACTTAGAAAAGGAAAAAAAGGAAAATACAAGAAACCTTCGAATGGGAGTAAATGAAATAATACCGCTGTTGCCATACGCGGCTCATTTTCTACCAACTTTACGCCTCCATATCTCGGTAAGTACTGATCGCAAAAATTTTTTTTAGGCTTAAAACAATCAGCCTAACAATAAGTCTGTTTTTTTGTGGGCGTTTTGTGGTATGTTTACAGACAAAACGCCTCTTCTGAGCACTTTCTTTGAGAGTAGTAGCAGGCAATTGTATGGGGTAGTGATCACCAGGCCTCAGACAAGAGGGCATGTGTTGATAATTTCGTGGGCGCTGGTCTATTGCAGGTGTTGTTCCTTGGTACTTGAATATTATTTGTCTGATGAATGACTGACAAACAAAATTCACCATATTTGGGTTTGTTGTTGGTTTTCAACTTGTACATGTTATAAGCATTCAGCATGGAAATGTCAAGAAGATAGAAAAAGAGTTTTATGTACCACTTATAACTCTTGCGGACACAATCAGCAAACTCAATCTGCATGTCACATTTGTCCACTAAGTGCATATTGAGGTTGTAGTCCATCACAGCTGCAGGGTTTAGAATGGGTTCATTGGTCTCTCTATTCTGCCTTCCACTGTCTACCATTTCGTGTCCGTGAACTGATGTCAGCAATGTGACATCACGTTTGTCTTGCCACCGAAATGCCATGAGCAGCAAACACCTGCACTTCACCTCTACGAGTGCCAGTGTCGAACCTAGGCATATGTTTACGATTTCCACGCACTGTGCCACACACGTCTGTCATGTTCACCCGAAAGAAATCACTGAGTAAAAGGCTCGTGTACCAGTTATAAGTATACAGTGGACCCCCGCAAATAGGCCGGCCTGATTATCGGCTGGCTCGAAAATCGATCACTTTTTTCGGCCCAATTTTTGCCTGATTATCGGCCGTTTCCCCGATTATCAGCCCGCGTCCCAGACCTGTCCGCCTCGCCGCGCAGGCATCGTGAGCCAGTCTAGCTTTGTTTACACTTTGAGTGAACAATACCCAATGTGCTCATTTAAGCATTTCACAATCTTATTGTGTTTATTGCTTGTTTAGTGATTGTCACTGTGAAATAAGTCACCATGGGTCCAAAGAAGCTTCCTAATGGCACCCCTGTGGCTAAGAAAGTGAGGAACACCATCGAAGTGAAGGAGATAGTAGAAAAATATGAGTGGCGTACGTGTGGGGAAGCTTGCCAGGATGTTCGGAAAAAACAAATCTACTATTACCTCTATCCTGGCAAAGAGAAAAGAACTCAAGGAAGCTGATGTTGCAAAAGGTGTTAAAATGTTTGCCAAAAACAGATCAAAAGCAGTGGATGAGGTTGAGAAGTTGTTGGCGGTGTGGATCAACGAAAAACAGATAGCGGGTGATAGTGTTTCTATGGCGATAATTTGTGAAAAGGCAATGCAGTTGTATGCAGATCTTGTCGAGACAATGCCTGCAACCAGTGCTGATGTGAGTGATTTTAAAGCCAGCAAAGGCTGGTTTGACAGATTTAGGAAACGTAGTGGCATACACAGTGTTGAGGCATGGTGAGGCAGCCAGTTCAGACAAACGTGCTGCTGAAAAGGTTGTCAGTGAATTTAAGGGGTTTGTAGACACTGAACCATTCAAACCCCAACAAGTGTTTGTGATGAAACAGGCCTCTTTTGGAAGAAAATGCCAAAGAGGACCTACATTACTCAGAAGGAAAAGACACTGCCAGGACACAAGCCTATGAAAGACAGGCTAACTCTTATGCTTTGTGCCAATGCCAGTGGTGATTGTAAAGTGAAGCCTTTACTGGGTATCACTCAGAAAATCCCAGAGCCTTCAAGAAACACAATGTTAACAAGAATAATTTGCGTGTGTATTAGAAAGCTAACACCAAGGCATGGGTCACTAAGGACATTTTTGTGGAATGGTTCACTGGAGTGTTTAGCCCTAGTGTGAAGAAATACCTCCTGGAAAAGAAATTGCCACTCAAGTGCCTCCTGGTACTGGACAATGCTCCTGCTAATCCTCACAACTTGGGAGACTATTTGTCTGATGAGTTCAGTTTCATCACAGTGAAGTTCTTGCCTCCTAACACCACTCCTTTCATCCAGCCCATGGACCAACAGGTCATTTCTAATTTACAAAAACTACACACAAAAGCATTGGTTGAAAAGTGCTTTCAAGTGACCTCGGACACTGAGTTGACCCTAAGAGAGTTCTGGAAAGATCACTTCAATATCGTCCATTGCATAGGCCTTATAGGTAAGGCTTGGGAGGGAGTGACTTCCAGGACTTTGAACTCTGCTTGGAGACAACTGTGGCCGGATTGTGTTGAAAAGAGGGATTTTGAAGGATTTGAGGCTGACCCTGTGCCTGTTGTGAAAGATAGTGGCATTGGGGAATAGCCTGGGGTTGGAGGTGAGTGGTGAGGATGTGGAAGAGTTGGTGGAGGACCACAGGGTAGACCTAACCACTGAAGAGCTGAAAGAGCTTCATCAGGAACAGCATCAGACGACAGAAGAGGAAATTGATTCACAGGAGGATGGACAGGGTGAGGTAGTAACTTCTTCAGAGATTAAGGAAATGTGTTCTATGTTGACTAAGTTGCAGACATTTGTTGAAAAATGCCACCCTGAGCAAGGTGAAATAAGCCATCTATGCAACCAGTTCAGTGACAGAGCCATGTTGCACTTCAGGAAAATGTTAGAGGCGCCAGAAACAGAGCACTCTGGACAGTTATTTTGTGCGACAGGGTTCTAGTGATTCAAGCTGGTCCTAGTGGCATTAAAAGAAAAAGGGAAGTAACCCCAGATAAGGACTTGTTACCTGAAGTCCTTATGGAGGGGGATTCCCCTTTCAAACACTAACCCCTCCCCCTGTCCTCCTCCCTATCTTCCAGATGCCAGCAACTCTCTTCAATAAAGGTAAGTAAATTTTTTTTTTTTTAACACATCGGCCGATTCCCACCAAGGCAGGGTGGCCCGAAAAAGAAAAACTTTCGTCATCATTCACTCCATCACTGTCTTGCCAGAGGGGTGCTTTACACTACAGTTATAAAACTGCAACATTAACACCCCTCCTTCAGAGTGCAGACACTGTACTTCCCATTTCCAGGACTCAAGTCCGGCCTGCCGGTTTCCCTGAATCCCTTCATAAATGTTACCTTGCTCACACTCCAACAGAACGTCAAGTATTAAAAACCATTTGTCTCCATTCACTCCTATCAAATACGCACATGCATGCTTGCTGGAAATCCAAGCCCCTGACCAAAACCTCTTTTACCCCTCCCTCCAACCTTTCCTAGGCCGACCCCTATCCCGCCTTCCCTCCACTACAGATTTATACACTCTCGAGGTCATTCTGTTTCGTTCCATTCTCTCTACATGTCCGAACCACCTCAACAACCCCTCCTCAGCCCTCTGGATAATAGTTTTGGTAATCCCGCACCTCCTCCTAATTTCCAAACTCCGAATTCTCTGCATTATATTCACACCACACATTGACCTCAGACATGACATCTCCACTGCCTCCAGCCTTCTCCTTGTTGCATTCATCACCCATGCTTCACACCCATATAAGAGTGTTGGTATAACTATCTCTCATACATTTCCCTCTTAACTTCCATGGACAAAGTTCTCTGTCTACACAGACTCGAAGTGCACCACTCACCCTTTTCCCTCATCAATTCTATGATTCACCTCATCCTTCATAGACCCATCTGCTGACATGTCCACTCCCAAATATCTGAATACATTCACCTATTTGGGAGTGGACATGTCAGCAGGGTTATGAAGGATGAGTGAATCATAGAATTGATGAGGAAAAGGTGATGGTCACTCGTAGTCTGTGGAGACAGAGAACTTGTCCATGGAAGTTAAGAGGAATGATGAGTATAGTTATCTAACACTCTTATATGGTGTGGGATGGTGATGAATGTAACGAGAGAAGGCTGAGCGTGGAATGTCATGTTATTTATTATTGTGTTATTTATTATTTATTATGTATTTATAATTGTGTTAATGTTTTGTGTATGTAGAAATATACAGTGGACCCCCGCCTAATGAGCAAAATTCATTCCAGAAGCCTGCTCAAGTGCCATTACCGAACGAATTTACTTCCTTAAGAAATAATATCACGTAGGTTAGTCTATTTCAGACCCCCAAAAATACACTTCCACAAGCACTTACAATATTATTCTTACATAATTGTACGATTTCCGGGGTGCTTGTTAGGCGGGGGTCCACTGTAATTAATATCATTAAATTTATTATTTTTTAATATTTTTGGGTGTCTGGAACAGATTAATTGTATTTACATTATTTCTTAAGGGAAATAATGGTTCAGAAATCGGCCAGTTCGATTTTAGGCCTAGCTCCTGGAACGGATTACGGCCTATTTCTGGGGGTCCACTGTATAATATATGCCCCTTACCAAGATATGGTTCCATCATTGGTCTAACCACATCACCAAAGATACCCAGTGGTATCTCTCAATGTATTACTGCCAGTGTACACAATTATATCCAGAACCAGACCACTTTTGCAATCACACAGTACAAATAACTTTATACCAAAGTGTTTCCTCTTGCTTGGTATATACTGCGTGAACGACAGTCTGCCTTTGAACAAAATCAGACTCATCAATAACAAGCTTCCTGAAGGGATAAAAATACATACAGCACTTCTGTTTCAGGTACATGAACACATTCCTGATCTTATATAACCTATCGTTTCTGTCAGGCCTTGTTTTGTCTGAGAAGTGTAACATGCGTAACAGTATCAAAAATCGATTCACTGGTATAATATCACTAAAACCTGGGGTTGAAATCAGGCATTCTGTCGACCAGTATGTGGTGACAGTGTGCTTATACACATGTGGCATAAGCATTATTGTGGCAAAGAACAGGTACATCTCTGCCACAGTTGTCCTTCCACTGGTGTAGCCATGAATTTGGTGAAAGAAATGTTTGCCATGGTGTACTCATAGTATATGTTGCTTTCCCTGACAATAATGTCCATCAGGGGTTCATCGAAGAATAACTGAAAGCATTCTAGTTCAGTAGCATTGTTCCCAAGTGTACACGATGGCCATATTCCACTTGTGTTTCATCAAAGTCATGGGGATTGGGAACAAAATTGTCACCTTTCTGCCAATCCCAGATGCAGTCTGCTGGTGGGTACTGGATATTGACAGGTGGTTGTGATTGTGCAGGTTGTGGAAGTGTGGGGGTGGTTGTGGCTGTGCTGAGTTAGCAGCGTGGCCCGCTCATGGTGCCACATAACTCATGCCACCGCCAACACCACCACCACTACCTGCTGTCCCATGCACATTATGCATCCCCATTGTAACAATATCGTCATCTTCACTTATCACTTCGTGGTGTAGGGTCAAGAGATGTACTCAGAGATTTACTCCTTTTCCTTTGAATAGCATATGGCACACTACCAGAACGCATGTAGCGTCGTACATACTGCCGCTTCACTGGACAATATTCTCCCTCACTGTCGCCACTAGAACTGCTTTCAATAGCTTTGAAATCACTATCATTGTCACTTACACTGCTCACATCAGAGTCCTCTACACGTTGAAATAGTTTCCTCTTTTGTCCTGGTACAGGTGAACGTGAATGAGACGGCCCAGCACCAGAGGTGGAAGGTTGTGGGTCATCTTGGTTTTCATCACTAATTATGTTATCCTGGGCACCGCTTTCAGTCACGCCCTTTTGAAAACCATGGAATTCACTTTCACTGGCACTTCCATCGCTGTTAGAACTATCACTTGGGAAGAGAAGACCTCCAATTCACCGGGGAGTGAGGTACTTCTTACCGCGAGGCATGGTGAACAAGGACTACAAACATGGCGCTCCCACAATGCACCACTGAGTCCCCGATTTTTTTCATACTGCGCACACCCACCACGCAGACCCATTCTCTTACATGTAGGCCTACCAGCTTTCTCCCGCTTCATTTGAAGCCGTTAGAATTTACGCGTATTAATACGTCCGAAACATTGACTTGTAAGACGTATATATACGACCGAAACAGTCAAAGGGTTAAACCGACCAGGTTTGGTAGCTTTTGCTCTGTAGATTGTCCACCACATGACTGGTATCTTCCTATGTTGTGTGCTTCATACAGATTTGGTGCAAGTTTTTATTTATAAAAATTGATGCCTTTCCATTTTAAGTGTTTTTGTGAATGCCTGTGTATATTTTAACACTTGCTTTCACTCTCACTGTCTTGCCAGAAGTGTTGATACCACATCTCAGATGCCTCTTCAAACTGCAGTACAGTGGACCCTCACTATTCGAACACTCCAAAACTCACCCTCATTCCAGAATGCTGTCCAAACGAATTTATTCCCATAAGGAATGATGTACATTAGGTTAGTCCATTTCAGACCCCCAAAAATACACTTATAAAAGCTCTTACAATAATAAACTTACATAAAAGGGTGAGTTTTGGAGTGTTCGAATAGCGAGGGTCCACTGTATCTCCCATCCCTCCTGTCTTATGCAAGCTGTATTCAAATAGTCTCTTCTGCATGCTTATTTGTTTACCAAGGTGTTGATTTAAACTCTTCGCTATCTTGCCAAAATGTACCTTATTACACCCCTTTTCCCTGCTTGTGATAATATACATGTACTGGTCTTTATAGTCCTAGATGGCTTCTTGTTAACTACATCCGTGATGGTTGGAGGAGATGCATGTATTTGTTTTGTGGCTGTAAAGTGCCTTGGTAACATTTTGGGCTACCTCACCAACAGGAGAAATGTGTACCAAGTGTGCAACCATTCCCATGTAGCAGTGTTGATCCTATGTACCTGTCTCCTGCTGATAGAAATAAAATGTGGGGGCAAACCGAAGGCATGCTTACACCTGGGTAATGTGATCACATTCATCTAAAAGGAACTGTGTGCTGTATCATTAATGGAAATATATATGGGGGTTAATATTACATTAAACATAACCAGAGGTATACATCCACTATACAGCTTCACTGGCTTGCACAAGATTAGCAAATCTCAGAACATTCTGAATGTGTAGAATCCTTCAGTTTCATGTGTGTTTTTGTCAGGTCATCTTGTGTATATGCAAAAATTTGGAAAGGTCCACAGGTAGGAGATGCAACATTCCCCCAATGAAAAGCAGGGGTGCCACAAGTACACTGAGAGAACACTGTGTCCAGGGCCCAAGACTGTTTAACTGCCTCCCAGCATACATAAGGCTGTCTTCAAGAAGGCACTGGACAGGCACCTAAAGTCAGTACCTGACCAGCTGGGCTATGGTTCGTACGTCAGTTTGCATGCGGCCAGCAGTAACAGCCTGGTTGATCAGACTCGGATCCACCACCATGAAGCCTGGTCTCAGACCAAGCCACAAGAGCATTGACCCCCAAAACCCTCTCCAGGTAAACCTCTGCAGAGTGGGAAAGACATGACTAAAACTTAAAAACATTAAGATAAATCCATAGCTTTTTTGACTTTTAAGAATAAGGAACAAAAGTAGTTATACCCAAGATTTTTAACCTCGGAGGTAGGAAAGTGAAATGAATTTAATAAGGCAGCAAGACATTCCATACAGTTTCAAGAGATGGTAAGAGTCAAAAGGCCAGAAACAAGAAACCAGCATAGAAGGTTAGAAACCTAGACTGAACTCCAATACAAATCGGTAAGTGTACACACTCTTGACACTTGTATATTTATTCATAATTTTCAGGTTATTATAAACTAAGTCTCTAATCTCTTTTATTGCTACATGTATTAATTAAAGCATTAATTTAAAAAAAAAAATTACCTCCACACATTACAGAAAGTTTGCTCCTCGATGCACTGTGTGTAAAGAACCTATCATGCCTGAACCTGGGAAAGATGAAACTGTCCGAGTTGTGGCACTGGATCGCTCATTCCATGTCAACTGCTACAAGTGTGAGGTACAAAAAATTTTCTTTCATTAGATAGTGCTTGTTCATGGTCAACAAAAATCTGCAAGTAAAAAAAAAAAAAAAAAAGTGTTAACTAGAATTGCTGAAGACTTGCATATATTGATAAACATAATATTCCATAATGAGGTGTTGTCTATTTTCTCTTATCAACCAGAAGCAAGTTTGTTGATTAAGTGGCCAACCATTTTTTTTTATCATAAAAGTAATGACAAAGCAGGGAGGGAAGTAAATTCATTGAGATAAAAAGATTGGGAGGGAGATAAGAGTGAGGAAGGGATCAAGTCATTGCATGTTACCCATATCCACATTTTGTAAAGTTTTTTTCTTCCAACACCCTACTTACGCAGCCTATATTAAAAATGTTAGCATGGAAAAATACACTAAACACTGTATTATGATACTGAGCAAGCACTAATGAGCGGTGTATTTGGAACTTTGGAAAATTGCCAGAATACAGAAATGGCAAACAAATTCTGTAAAGGGACTGAATCACTGACGAAACACCCTGACTCATGCCAACTGTTATGCAGGCTACTGCATTAATGTGAAGATACATTGTATATAATATAAGGTGTATTGTGGGGATAACGCTTCATAAATGTACGTATACAGTAGACCGTCATTTAGCACGAGATTATGTTACACGTTATGGGTATTGCACGATTGAAGAATTGCGGCACATTATTATCTAACACGATGTAAAAATGATATTACACGGTTTGGGAGGGGAAAAAAATTTTTGAGCGCACGGTAGCCCGTGGTGGGTTAAACCATCGAGTCAGTGGGGGTTCTACTGAGGGTGGCTATGAGCCAAATCAAGTGTTTAATGCTGACGAGAGGTGTTTTCTGGAAGAAAATGCCAACATGAACTTTTATCAGTCAGCAAGAGAAAAGTGCACCAGGCTTCAAGACAGCAAAGGATCGCTTCACCTTGCTCCTTTTCGGTAATGCATCAGGTGATTTCAAGTGTAAGCCCAATCCTCATGCTTAGAGGAAAAGGGAATTAGTTTTTTCCTTCCCGCAAACTGTAAGTTTATTCAGATACACGGGGCCAGTAGCTGAGTCTCGACCCCTGCAACCACAATTAGGTGAGTACAGTTACATTGATTATCATACATAGCAGCATATGTGTAGAGAACCTAGGATAACCCAAAAGTCAGAATGGAAATAAGTCACTTGACTTTTTTGGGTTATCCTAGGTTCTCTACACATATGCTGCTATGTATGATAAACAATGTAACTGTATCTGTGTATACCTGAATAAACTTACAATTTGCGGGAAGAAAAAACAAATAACCATTCCCACAAGCAGCCACCTTGTTGTGGTTCAGCAGACACCACCCGCCTTCCCCAGCCACCCCGGACCCCACCATTCCAGCATTCGTAAGTATTTCATACGCGTCAAAAAAAAAGTCCTCTGCTACAAGCCAGCTGTTTGTGAAGAATGAGAGAGAGTGAATTGTGTTTTGATCTTGAATTAACGAAGAAAACAAAGATATTAGACAAGACATAACCCGTGGCCGTAATGAAGTATTACTTTGTACACATAAAAAGATGTAAACATAAGTTTGTGTGACTGACTTACTGAATGGCTTGACTGACTTACTGAATGGCTTGACTGACTTACTGAATGGCTTGACTGACTTACTGAATGGCTTGACTGACTTACTGAATGGCTTGACTGACTTACTGAATGGCTTGACTGACTTACTGAATGGCTTGACTGACTTACTGAATGGCTTGACTGACTTACTGAATGGCTTGACTGACTTACTGAATGGCTTGACTGACTTACTGAATGGCTTGACTGACTTACTGAATGGCTTGACTGACTTACTGAATGGCTGACTTACTGAATGGCTTGACTGACTTACTGAATGGCTGACTGACTTACTGAATCTTGACTGACTTATCGAACCTAGCCCAGTAGGCCACGACAACCATCACTTCAGTTCCAACCTCTACTATCCACCCAGCCAGTAGCCACAGCTAACTCCACTCTTCACAATCATCCCACAGCACCCACAATTTAAGGTAAATACTATTATTTCTGTTACATTTGTAGTCTTAAGCAGTAAACACAATATAATACATCACGATAATGAACTACAATTACATGTTCACTTGTATTTTTGTAAGATCTGTTGGTCTAAAAAAAACTTGTTTGGCTTTTTGGGGATTCCCAGGAACGTAACACTATTTTTCCCATAAGTTCTTTTAATTATATAACGCAAAATTATCTAACACGACATTTTCAGGAACGTAACTACCGTGCTAAATGACGATCTACTGTATATATAATGTCAGTGTTTTGGGTGGACATTTGATAGATTTGTTAGATGGACATGTATTAAATGGCCAATTGGACATGTATTAACGGTCCAACTTGGAGTGACTAGTGACACTGAAACAAATTATCTTCACATTAATGCAGTAACCTGCATAACAGCAAACCTAATGGCAACAGTCACTCCCAGTTGATCATATAAATGGTCTAATACATGTCCAACTGGCCGTTTAATGTGTGTCCATCTGGCTGCCTATTACATATGTAGTGTATATTTATGTAATTTTCCAAAACATGTCATAGATGGATTATTAAAAATGTTTATAATAGTGTAAATATGATATTTTTAGTGCCCTAGTGCGACATCTTCCTGCGTTACAGCATGTTCAACACAAGTGAGATATGCTTAGCTAATCCCTCACCTGGCTTAGCTTGTACTTTGTAACTTGGCACTTATGGCTTCTTTTGTTATCACAACTACCCTTTGAATGCCATTGTAACACAAAAATAGCATGATATACATAGTAACTTTAAAATGCTTGAAACTTAGTTTCAAGACAGAATAAAGAGACATGGAGCTCACGGAGGATATAAACAAACGAGTGCTGTGCGGACACCGTAATGATGAATCAGGAGCTGTATAAATTATTTTTTGGGTATAATTTGAAATGTCCATATTAGCAAAGTGCTGTAAAGTGGGGCCCTCCTGTACCTGGGGAATGGGGTGCATTCTGGTTTGATCCAAGGAAGAGGATGATGTTCATTTCCTTGGATCAAGATATAACTTGGGTAGCTTGTAAAGAATTTTGTATGGGCAAAAATTGATGTTCAGGATTTGATTCGTCAGAATAACATTTTGTTATCTTGCAGTTTCAGGTACTGTGCGAGTTTCTGACCAGCTTTCCTCAGAAATTGATAGAACTATGAAAATTTAAATATGGTACTTTAAAGTTTTCGTTTTAGTTTTAATTATACCTCTGATTTGTATACCTCTAGGATTGTGGACTGGTATTATCTTCAGAGGCTGAAGGACGAGGGTGCTACCCCCTGGATGGACATGTACTGTGCAAGAGTTGCAATGCCCGAAGAGTGCAGGCCATTACTTCAAAAGTCACAACAGATCTGTAGATTACAAACCCCCTTTTCCTTGTGTACTAGCCATCAAGTTATTATAATACTCTTATTGTCACTTGTACTAGCTATCAGTTTTTGTAATACTCTTATAGTTGCAGGTTCTTAGGATCCCATTCATGCAATTACTGTATATGCATTGTAGTTACTGCAAGCTCTCACTTTGCTTACAATTTTGTATGCTTGGTATGAGCTATTAAACAGCAGTAGGTTCATTAAAAATCATGTGATTTTAGAGCATATCTATATGATTTTTTTGTTTTAATACTTATTTAATCTGTACTGAACATTTGAACCTTTTTATCTATTATTTCAATAGATTAATACAGATTTCATGATATATAAAATGTTAATTTTAACCACATATGTATCATATTTCACTATTAACAGTATTTTGTTTGGGAAAATTCAAATTTCTGCTTAATTGCAGAGAAATCTTAAGTGACTTTGGTATGTATAGAACTATTGTATAGAGACAGTGTACATGTTATATAATTTTTCAATGCAATATAGCGGCGAGGTTTTTTTTAAGCTAATGTGAACTTGCTCATTTTTTTTAGTTACATCAGTAATTTGTTGGCAGGATATACTGTATGCATATAATGCACACTTTAGGTAGAAATTGTTTTAAAATTCTTAAACATTCCTTCTTGTACATGCAAATCCATTAATCCAATCTTGTCTTCCAAGGTGTATTACATAAGTAGCACATGCTAATCTTACAAACTAGTGGCATTCAAGACGCATCTTCAAGCACTATCTCCATTCTTGAGAATGCAGTACTAGTGTGGTGCCTTTGCCTAGTATAAAACAATGAATCTGGGGAGAATAAAAAGGCTGGTGCCTGAACTGAGGGAAAGCTACAGTGAGAACTAGACCTTTTGTCATTAAGGAAGTAAATAAAGGGATATGGTTATAACATAATATGCTAGGTAAAAGGACTTGTGCAACTGTGACATTAATATGTAATTAGTTGTATATGTATGCTTTTACCTAACATAAATACTAAATTAGACAAGGATAGGCTCTTTACTGGTGATATAAATTTGATATGGTTGCTTATACTCAAACAATTATTACAATAAAAACTAAGCACTAAACCTACAAGGATTATAAACACCCAAATAAGCCATGGTGATATTAAGAAGTATTAAATCTCTCATTTTGTTGGATTTGCAAGGAAATTGCCACTTTCTTGGCATACTGAACACCTTAATAAGAAGTTGCCATAATATGCAGTACTTTGTGGATAAATTCTTGTAACTATCAAATGCCACTTATTTTTTTCAAATTAGGGACTTCTTGTAGTGGTATTCTTGTCAGAAAGAAGCGACAAACCCAGAGACTTGCAAAGATTGTTTGATGCTCGTTCTTGTAGTGGTATTCTTATCAGAAAGAAGTGACAAACCCAGAGACTTGCAAAGATTGTTTGATGCTCATAAACGACTATAGTATATGATTCACATAGCTTGTGTAGGGACTCCTAAGTGCTAACCAGATATCCTCAACTATTTAAACTACATCATGTTTTATTAAGCCATTATTGAAAAACAAAGACATGTAAATTAAAGTACAGTAGTGTACAGCATTTGGACAAATGCATATGTCTCAATTAAACAAGATATAGAATACAGTAATTAAAATAAAAAATTCACACAAAAAAGTGCTTATTCAGTGAAAAAACTGTGTATAAATTAATTTTTTTTTATTAAGAACTTCGGTTATTAAAATATTTAAAGATGTGAACATTAAATTAAATATACAAGTTAAAGTATTGTAAATTAATAATGTAATTTTGGAAAATATTTACAAATTACTTATTTAAAGATTATGCATTAAGCTTTATTACTGGTATGATGGACCCTTGTAGGTTTAGCACTTCCTTTTGATTATAATAATCATTGGGGAGTGTAAACCTGTAGTGATTATTCAGCACCTATGGGTGGGGGGGAAGGATGGAAGGTATTCAGGCTCAATTCAGGGAACTGGCACACAGATCCAATTCCCTAAATTGAGAGCCCCTCACCAGTGTCAAGGAACTTCCCTTGAGGGGGGTATGATGAAGAAAATATCCTAATTCATTATATATATATACATGTATATATATATATATATATATATATATATATATATATATATATATATATATTATATATTATATATTATATATTATATATATATATATATATATATATATATATATATATATTATATATAT